>JAAEAF010002608.1:0-26812 GCA_011037195.1 Triatoma infestans | reverse complement strand
GCAGCCATTTTTTGAGAAAATCTCAAAAAATCTAAAAAAATAAGAAAACATTCATTAAGTTGCACTTTTGGTTGATAGATTCTGGCCGAGACTTTCGGATGAGAAGCGATGGTCTTAATTAAACTGAATTAAGGTTTGAACTCTCAGCGATTTATCAATTTAAAAGTTTTCTTTACTTTCTCTTACTCCTAGGAAGAGGAAGAATTGCGATCGTGTCAAATTCCTTATTGCGATCTGGTCAAATTCTTGAAATTGAGTTTTCACCGGAACAAAAATGTTTGTAGCGAATTGCATGTGTGTGCGCGCGTGTGTGTGTGTGTGGCGGGTGTATTTACTCGCAGCAAGTGGTAACCACCGCTAACACCAAGGTTTCGGACAAAATCCATCAATCGAATGAGCAACTTTACTAATTTTTTTTTTCCTTCAATCTTCGTATACTATCTACACACATGAACTCCTGTGTTCCGGTTAACCGATTCCTTCAAGTTCGAACAACCTATCACTTTTATTTGTAACATTTTTCCGTGAAACTGATTTTGTGGGTTCTGAGGAAACAGTAGCCTCATACTTCCCTCTCTGCATGTCTGGTCTAACCAACTATAATAATATTAATATACATTAGAAGCATTGCTGGAATTCCAAATTTGAAGAAAATCAGTTGACCGGAAGTGCATTTCAGTTGAACAGAATAGGTTTTTGAATTCTTTGGTATTTTCTCGAAAACGGCCACATCGATTTCCTTTAAACTTGGAACGCTCACAGCACAAATAAAAACATATTACTTTTATTTGTAAAATTGTTTTTACTGAGGTTTATGCGGTGCCTGCCACTTAGGTCTGAATTAGACTGCACAAGCTTTGTTGGCTTTGGCCGAGGTTTGAAAGTACTTCCAGTAGTACTATTAATATATATTATTATTATTATTATTATCTAAGTGGTAGAACCATAGATTGTATTGAAGTGGCACTGTATTGAAGTGGGATGGCTAATGTTACTATTTCTCCAGAAACCCCCAATAAAGCTATTATTCGCCCAGAAACCCCCCAAAATCAATTTTCCCTGGAAAATTTTAAAAATAAAAGTGATGGAGATTCATTGGAGTAGATCGTATTCGAAGTTTGGAGAATTTCATTGCAGCCGTTTTCGAGAAAAATGGCGAAAACCAAAGAAGAAAACGCAAAGTAAAGTCGCGCTTCCGGTTAATGGATTTTGGCCAAAAACTTCATGTTAGTTGTGGTGGTAATGCCTAAAAGGAATAGCAAGTTCCAGCTTCCTACGACTTTTCGTTTTTGAGATATTCTGTTCACACACACAGACAGACACAGATCATTCGATAAAAACATTTTTTCATATTCAAGGGACTTCAAAACATGAATTTCCGATGAAAATTCAGTTTTGAAAATGTAGCATGATGTGGAATACTTTCTCTTACCAGGAGAAAGAGGAAAAAAAATGGCATGTGACCAGAAAAGAGACTGAACCCTTGCCCAAGAACTTGTTAGTGGACATTATTTAACGAAGATAGAGCTAAATATGGGCCGAAGGTTAGCGGTTTCTGGAAGGGGATGCTTTTTGGGGTGATTACTGGTAGACTCCGATGGCCACAAAGTAAAAACTTTAAGGAAGGTTATATTCTAGTTACTCGGCAAAGTTATTTTTGGTGAGTTATTGAAAGCTAGTCTTCAGCAAACATCATTAAATACCTGTTTTAGTTAGAGCACGGACAGCGACGTTGAGACAGCACTACACGGTCGGTCACCAGCTGATGCACCCACTGAAAGAGTTCTGTTCAACTTCTACGTTCATATATAAGCGGCTTCATAATTTTTTCATTAAAAATTTATCAAAGTATACAGGATATTGGAAGAAGTAAAAGTGCGGCTATTGGTTCGGCCAAGGATATTAGGCCAGACAGGCACAAAGTTAATAACGCTCGGCTACCAAACGTTCTAATATGGCTGTCGATGTTTATATTAAACTAGACCGGAAGTGAGTGTTGTTTTTCGTAAAGTTACTCTGCAAATAATTACTCTTGGTGTATGACATCATGCTGTTGTCTAAATTGATTCATTAGGTAGTTATTTACCAGAATCTGTATTAATAAAAGTTCAAATTCTACAATCTAAATCTACAATAGACTTTCAGGCATCCAAACTGCTGCAGTCTAGTATGTAACATTCACAGTAGTTCTGTATCACTACCTTCATCTGGATTTGAAATTGGAGACCTCAAGTAAGCGCCTCAAATCTACTGTACTCATATAGCAGTTTACATTTTAGTTTATATTTTAAATCATATACATCCGTAAACTATCATTGACGAATGTAGACATGAGCGGTAACTCTATCTCAGTCTAGCAAAGTCGGCAATCGCCAGATCATGCAGGCTCATGTGTTTCCTGAGCCTGTATGTATTTTGTGTGTCACAAAAAACAGTATCTACAATAATAAGTAAAAAAACTAAACCTTATATTCCGATAGATTTCCAAACTATGGATGTTGAAAGTTTCATTTCCTAGTCCTTCGCGATTTTCTTGAAAATGACCCCAACGGTTTTCTTCCAACGAATTTGGCATATTTACTACACATATATAATCCTATCACTTCTATATTAAAGATTTTTTTCTTATTGAGAAGCGTCGCGGAAGACTCGTTGTCATGTTTCCCATCAAAATTCCAATTCAAAGTTTTGTAAAAGTTCCAAAAAATAAAAACATTTGAAAGCTGGACATTCCGAGAGGCTGCAAATGAAAGTCCGGGAGCGAAAATCAGACCAGATTTCATTTATTTAGTTATTTATTTATTAGGAATGACAGTGATAGAGAACGGTTTACCATGGCTTCCTTTCTATAAATAACATGGTGGGGGGGGGGCTGTGTCATATATAACTTATCGTTACTACTGGGAGTTTACAAGAGTACAGTCTGATCTGGAGTGGGTGTAGTGATTGCGGCACACAAATAGTCTCATCGTGCGGCCCAATAACACCCCGGTTAATAACTGTACAAATACTGGCCCAGTTTGCTGGCTGGATAAAATCGATATTTCATGTCGGTCTCAATATAGTTAGAATAGCTCTAGTAAGATCGACTCTTTACTAAATTTAACTTTGTTGGCATTTAGAAAAATAATAATAATCTGGTTTGGAATATTTAGTCGACTTTCTCTTATTGCAATTAATATAATGATCTTAAAAATTGGAATTTTTATTTTCACTTCCTGTGTGTGTGTTTTGTTCCGCTCGTGTATGGCGAACAAAATATCACAAAAATGAAAAGTGATGGAAAGCCCACACTCGATGTTCCATGTAGGTAACTGGCGTCGCACACCAAGGTTTGGTCAAAATCCATTAACAGAAAGTGGCAATTTTACTTCTTCTTTTATACCTCAGCTCTGCTATTTTCTCTGAAATGGACTCCAACGATTTTCTTTAAACATCGTATGCTGTTATGCCCATATAATGCCTATAAATTTTATTTGGAGCAGTCTTCCAGGAAAGTTGATTTTTTGAAGATTGTAGTGAAACTGCAATGTTAATCTTACGTCTAAAGTGTTAATTCAGTACAGTATATGGTTTTAACATTTACATAATACGAAATATATTATAAACATTGCCAGAAGTCCAAAAATGTATTACTATTTACAACCTGTATCGTCGCGCCCATCTCTGCGGTAATGGATGTAAGTGCTACAACTTTCAAGTATGTCGCCCCACCAAAAACCCCAAAATAATTGTATTTAAGATCGGCAAGTTGAGAATTTAAACGAAACAAAAAGAGCAATAGCCAAGAATCTAAATTCAACATTTGAACAGTTTTAGATCAATAACTGAAGAGTCCAGAACAAGAAATCAATTAGTCAATAAGTTTGTAAACTGCTTTCAAGAACTAACTAATTATTACCAAGTAGTTGACAATATAATTCTCAAAGAGTTACATCAGACAAGGGCTTATAACAACCAATCAAATGTCTTCAATCAGCTCTCTGCTATAAACCTTTTATATACCAGAGAGTTCTCATTCATGCAGGGTAACCAAACTCGCTTGGTAACCGCTTGGTAACCGAAACGATTGTTAGGACAAGCAAGAGTTCTAATTAGCTACCAATCGTTCTCCAAGCTGCGCTATCTGACTTAGCCAATCATTTTACAACACCAGCCAACATCATCACTCTATTATCGTTGTGTATATCTTCACTAGTTATGTGAGTAACAGTATCAGGCAGTGTGTGTCTTCTTTCAATATCATCAACCATCAACATTTCCGACCTTTAATATATCTGTCAACACCGAATCACATCTTTCCTTGCAATATTTCCATCATAATTAGATTTAAATACATTTGGAATACACTATATGATACTTCACTTTCAACCGTTCTTTATTTAATAAAAATGAAAGAAAAATAAAATAAACATGACATGGCTCGTTATTACTGTGTACCCCAATGAACTGGAAAACGAAGTCAATTTATATAATATACAGATGGGAAAAGTTGAATGTTTAATTATATGGAATAAGTTTGTCAAACATGGCTCCTGTATCTTGTTTTCTGATTTACTTTCTAAAAGAAGGCAGACAGTTAGACATACTGACAGATAGACAGACAGACACAACAGACAGACATACTGAGCTGCAAGAAGAATGAGACAGGAGAAAGAGACAGGAGAGAGAGAGAAAGAGAGAGAGAGACAGACTTTTAGATAAACTTAATGTACAGTAAATTAACATCAGCAGTTATATCGCTTTGAAGTATTTACATCGGGGATATGGCAGTTTGCTGGAGGGACTTGATTACTACCACCCTACTCCGAAAAGAGATTCTTACAGTGCTAAGCCCTTCTAAAGTTAACAGCTTCCAAATACAATTTCATTTGATTCATGTTTACATATTAGTGTCAGATGTTTAATAAAGAAATGTTAGAATGTTCAATGTTAAATAGGTCTGGATAAATATTAATATCAAAGTTTGTATCAGGTATATATAAATAGATAAGTAGGTCCTCCCCCGGGTCAGTGTAAACACATGACTAAGTCTAAACCAATCGAAATCGATCAACCCAATGAACCGTACGGTACCACAACCGGCGGCAATATACAATTAGCCCTGTACATTAAATAAATTTAATAAGATTTCTATATAATTACCGTCTAACAAAGTTGAGCTAGTAATTTTACCCATTAATAGTAACTTTCTAATAACGAAATGAACAATAACTCACCAGCCAATCAGATTCTGCAATTTTAAATATTTAGACCAATCACGTGCTAGTATTAGAGAAATACTGAGATAGTAACCAGATTTTTTTATTTTACGTTCGACATTTTCATTGCATTAGAATATGTAAAACTAGAAGTAAAGTTGGAACAGAAAATTCTTATTAGTTATCAATTGAGATATTACATGTAATTAATAAGATTAAAGTAAAATGGAGAGAGTGTTATGAGACGCCAGTTTGGAGATATCACGGAGCCAAAAACAAAAGGCTGCTGCCAAGAAAAGGCCGAAGATTTCGAACATTAGGCAAATCACGGGATTTGCATCAGACACAAAACAATCACCCGGAAGAGATCAAACTGAGACAATCATTGAAGCAAAGTCTGAAAGCAAAATCAGCGGGAAAATCAGTTTGAACCAATCAATAAGAACACATCAGACTAAGGCAAGCAGGATGAAGCGAAGTTTGCATATAATGCCTACATCAGAGACATTTTTACATCAGAGCAAATTCAGTTTACATATTCCTGCTCCGTACAATTTGAATGAATTTGCTCTCAACCTGAAGATGGGCGAACGCCCGAAACCGGTCGATGACCACAAAATGAAGAGGCTATCACGGAAAATGTCTCTGATGCTTTTGAGCGCTGCGGAACCAACCACCATAACAATATAATGCCTACCATTAAGAAATATAGCAATCAATCAACAAAGACTCTAGAGTACAATACATATTATTTCCAATAATGAAAAACAAAAATTATCATGACAATTTAATTAAAAATCTGGTAATGAAAAATTCACAGACAACTTTCTCTAACTGAAAAGTCAGAATTGTTAATGACACCTTTCTCTAACTGAAAAGTCAGAATTGTTAATGACACCTTTCTCTAACTGAAAAGTCAGAATTGTTAATGACAACTTCATGACAAATCGTATGTTTGTATTTAGGATGTTCGAAGTACTTTAACATTTATAGATCATATACCAGGCACGCTTTCCTCAAAACCCAAAAATACAGTTGGACAGAGATAAATCTAAATCTAAATTTTAATAATGCTATGCAGTAATGCTAGGAAATAATAAAAAAAATAAAAAAATAAAAATAGGTACCAATAAAAATAATGCATAATAAAAAAAATAACACGTAATGAAATAATAATGCTAGGTAATAAAGCTATGCCCCACATAACCCGTGATCAATTTTTTTAGGATACATGTTTCAAATCAAAGTGATAGGTGTAGAGTGATAGGGTGCAGCAGCATTGCACATGTGAACAAAATCGTTCAGGTCATTTTCGACAAAATGACGAAAAACTTGGAAAACCGTTTAGCAAAGTGGCACTTCTATCATATTCTATCTTCTAGAATATGATAGTAAGCAGCACACAATTTCCTCATAAACAAATTCACAAGGAAACTTGGAGATCACTGGAGGGACTTACAAAGAATCAGATCGACCATGTGTTGATAGATGGTAGACATGCCTCGGACATACTAGATGTAAGAAGCTGTAGAGGGGCCGATTGCTATTCCGACCATAACCTGGTACGCATTAAGTATAAGCAACGAATATCCTCGTTTAGGAAACGGGCAGAAAGGAAGGTGGAGAGGTGGAATCTCGACAAGTTAAAGACGGATTTAGACTGCCGACAGTTGTATGAAGAGGAAGTGGAAAAGAATTTACGAAATGCCACCACCATATCCCAGGAAATAGATGTGAACGAGGAATGGGGATTGATTAAGCAGGCAATTAATAAGGCAGTGGAGGCTACAGTAGGTAAGAAAGGAAAAACTCAGAGAAGTGAGTGGTTCGATCAGGAATGTAAAGAAAAAATAGAGGAAAGAAACAAAGCTAGATTAGACACGATTGCCAAAACTACTAGATCCGCTACAGAGAAATATAGGATAAAGCGCAGAGAAGCCGGAAAAATATGCAGGAAAAAAAAAAGAGTTTTTGAAAGAGAAAAGTTGAAGAGAATGGAAGAAGACGGTGAATGCAGAAAGATTAAAGAGTTTTATACTGCCATAAAGTTAGAGAAAAGAGGATTCCAGCCGAATATAGAGTTTTGTAGAGGAAAGAATGGAGAGTTGATAGGTGATGTAACGGAGGTAAGAAAGCGATGGGTGGATTATTTTGATGAGCTTCTGAATATGGGACATGAAGAGACAGTAAGAGATAGCATAGTAACGGAAAACGAGAGACAGGATAATGAAGACTATGTGGAGGTCCCGGAAAAAGAAGAGGTAGAAGAAATAATTGCAGAGCTAAAAAATAACAAGGCACCTGGGGAAGATGGAATATCTGCCGAAATGTTAAAATTTGGGAGTGAACTGTTAGGTGAGAAAATATTCCAATTAATTGCAGCTGTTTGGGAAAAAGAAAAGATGCCAGATGAGTGGTCCGTGGCAATTATATGCCCATTGTTTGAAAAAGGAGACCGGACCCTTTGCGAAAATTACAGAGGCATAGCAATGCTACCGGTTGTTTATAAGGTAATGGCAAAGATAGTGGCAAATCGGCTAACACGTTTCGCAGATAGTATTTTGGGAGATTATCAGGCGGGCTTTCGTAGGAACCGCTCAACTATCGACCAAATATTTGCGTTAAGGTTGATGCACGAAAAATGCTACGAATATAATATAGATTTGCATCACCTGTTTATAGACTTTAAACAGGCATACGACAGTATATACAGGTCAAAAATGTATGAGACACTCCAGGGAGTTTGGTATCCCCGATAAACTAATCAGGTTGGTGCGGATGTGCTTAAATAATTCGGCTGCAAGAGTGAGAGAACAAGGAGGTTTCTCGGACGTATTTAGTATCAGCAGAGGGCTGAGGCAAGGGGATGTGTTGTCCACGATTTTATTCAACCTTACGTTGGAGAGAGTAATTCGCAGCGTTGATGTAAACCCAAATGGTACAATTTTTTCGAGGTCAATGCAGTATTTGGCGTACGCTGACGATGTAGTGCTGGTTTGCAGAACATTTAGAGCGTTAGAGGAAAGTTATGACCAGTTAGAAAAAGGTGCCAAAGCGGTGGGTTTACAGCTGAATTACGATAAACGAAATATATGCTGCCTCCAGATATGATAATAGATGTGGCAACCGACCCTCTGTAGTGGTAAATGGGATAAGTTTTGAGAATGTCAAATCCTTCAAATATTTGGGGGCCATATTTACACGGGAGCGAGAGGTTAAAACCGAGATAAAAGATAGGCTTGCCTCCGGAAATAAATGCTACTGTGCCCTAAATAGATTGTTAAAATCAACAGTTGTCTCTCGCAAGCATAAAATCAGAATTTATAAAACAGTTATACGCCCTGTTGTTACCTATGCTTGTGAAACGTGGATTTTAAACAAAAGTGAATGTAATATGCTCCGAATATGGGAACGTAAAATTTTACGGAGGATTTTCGGAGCAAAGCAAATAAATGGTACGCGTCACCGGATCTGGTAGGGGAGGTGAAGGGGAAAATGCTGGACTGGGCAGAGCACGTTGTGAGAATGGACAATGAGAGAAGTGTGCAGAAACTATTCTTGGGACGACCCGAAGGCAGACGTAAGGTAGGCAGGCCGAGAAGAAGGTGGCAGGATGAGATAGAGGAGGATATGCGTGGCGCCAAAAGGCGAGAGAGAGAGAGGAATGGAAGAAAATTACTGTAGAGGCCAGGGCTCTTCACGGGCTGTAGTGCTAAAAAAAAAAAAAAAAAAGTGGCACTTCTCAGCGTAATTTGACACGATTACAATACTCCCTCTTACTAGGGGAGTAAAAAGTAAAATATGACGTATCTAAAAAAAAAAGTTGTTCAATTGTTTCTAAAGAGGTTCCGTAGATTTATTACTGAAAAGTTTTAGCTGATCCGATACGGTTTTAAAGTAGACACCACACCCGCTACAGTGCAATTAGATTAGAAAGGGGGGGACCCTCATTCCACTGCGACCTGCAAGTCGAGGTCTATTGTGGATCCCCTTAAATTATAGCACAACCCTCAGCTTTGCCCTCCTAATCAATCCTAGCAAAGCTGAGAGCGGCTCCATCATGAAGCTTCTAGCTTCGGGATTGCCTGTCCCCAATTGAAGAAACCTAATCCTCGCCAGGCCGGCGCACTCACAAAGGATGTGCGCCGGGGTTTCTTCCTCTACCTTGCAGAATCGGCATACCGCACTATCCGCAAGTTGTAGGTGGTGCATGTGTCTGTTCAGCCTACAATGCCCTGTTAGTAGACCCACAATTAACCTTATATCCCTTCGGGTCTGGCTCAGTAGGTCTCTGGTAAATTTAGGCAAATGTCTTTTGATGAAGAGCTTTGCCTGCCTCTGTCCTGGTGTTCTCTCCCACCAACGCAGACGCTGTTCTTCTATCCAACCCCTGATAGAAGTTTGAATGAGGCTCCTGGACAAGTCGCAGAAGGGTTCGGGGCCTATAAAGGTATCCTGCGAACTCTCCCTCGCTAGGGCATCCGCCCTCTCATTGCCCAGAAACCCCGCATAACCCGGCACCCAGTACAGTGCGATACTCACATTTATTCCAGGATATGCAATAAATTCTACGAAGGTTAAGCATGGAGCTGGAAACAGTGGACAGAAAAGGCTCGTACTCAACTGCCACATACCACATACGGTGACAAATTGTACACTGGAGTGCACCACTTCTTAACGGCTGGACTCCTATCCACCACTACTTCTACTTCCGTCCTTATTTTGCCAGATCAAGGATGTCATTGTGAACAGATGTGGGCATAAAAGTAGAAAGGAAAAGTTAACTGCAATTTGTAACAACTATTCTATTACATCCTTCCAAGTGAAATGTTAGTTTTGTCGGCAAAACTTTTACTACAGTCTCTTAAATAAATGGATGCCTGGGTCCACAGAGCTGGAAAATATTAGAACTATTTTCTTCGAGAAAGATTCTTTATTTGAGGTCATTGACAGGTGTCGGGCGTTCGCTATAATCAGAAGGTCTTGTTGAAAGGTGACCCCAAGTAATACTCGTATAACTATACAAGTCTAATTAAAAGAAAACAGTTAATAATGTAATGACTTTTCCACAAAACAACCGAGTGAGGTAAAAGAGGACATTACAGACTTGCTATTTACTTGTCATTAACTGGCTGTGTATCTGAAAAACACTTGAGTTTCCGGGTCGAGACCGCGTCATTGGTTTGCCAAAAACCGTCCATTGCTCATGTTGCAATGAGCCTCTTCAGGGTAGTTACATCTTGACAGCAAATCTTGCAATCAGGCCAGGATGTATACTGTTAATGTTTTATCGGTACCTCTCTTTTATATGCCTCGGGAATCGGAATACATTCTAATACCCCTTCTTTTACTAGCATAGCGTGGAGACTAGATGAAGACTTACTTAGCGGCAGTGTGTAGGTATACTTTGAATGACAATTTCTTTTAGAATCCTTAACCCGATCGTCACAGGATTGTATCCATTGACATTACAGTGTTGAGACTACGATATCACGGAAAAACCTTTGACGTCAGTAAATATTGAAAGAATATTTAAAAATTGAATACTGAAATATTGAAAGAAACAACAGGATGGCATCAATATAAGTTTGTCTCTGTCCCCAGAATCCAACACTTGGACGTCTTTTAGGGACCTAATGGAGTTCCATTGTCTCTGGGCAAAAGTTTTTGGCTTAGAATTGAAGTAATCCACTTAAAATCCATGGAGTTTGGTGGAAGAGTCACTTCTAGTTCAGGAATCTTGACGTCACTTCGGCTATCCCAGCCTAATAGCACGCACAACTCTAACACAGATAAATGTCCAGCATTCATAATAAATCTACGAAAGAAACTGTCGTAACATATGTCTAAATATCCACACGTCTAAATATTAATTACATTACATGATATTGTTACGATATATTTTGCATGATCCGATGCTAGGTACGATATTCTGTAGGTTTAAGTGACATGTACGTGCATGATATTGATAGGCATGCTGTATAAGTTGATGTTTAGAATGATATTATCTACGATTGATCATAATTAATAAATTGGAATTATAATTATTTCCACTGTAAGATCCTCCTTCGGAAGGATCTGCCTAAAGCAAATTGTTTTCATGTATATTTATTTATTTTTTCCCTGTGCCATGACTTCGGCTATTCAGCCATTCGATGTCGCGCAGCCCAGAATAAAAAGGGCTGCGCTGGCAATTGATGTTGTTCGTTAAGTTGGATATCCAGTCGGCACGTGAGAACAATCTCGGACGCGAACAACTTCACTCCCCGTTTTACATGTTTGTAATTACTAGTTTGAGGTTGCATGTCTATTTCCTGTCTGTATACACGGTCGTTAAAGAAATTTGTTTTAGCTCTAGTAAAAAAAGTATCCCTTGTTCTTGGTGACGAGAGACACTAAGATTTCGGGCAAAATTCATCAACCGGAAGTTTATATTTTGGAATTGGTTTACATTTTTGGAATTTTCTCGAAATCGGCTCCAACAATGTTCTTGAAACTTTGTATATTAACTATACATATAAGTACCTATCACTTTATTTGAAACGTTTTCCCGGGAAAACCTGATTTTTGAGGGGTTTTGGGGAAACAGTGATGTTACGCTTTGCTCTAAAGTACCACTCCAGTATCAAATATGGTTTTACCACCTGCATAATATTAATACAAACTGAATGTATTGATAGAATTCTAAATTTAGAGAAACTCGATTAACTGGAATGCGATTAAATAAATAGGTTTTTTATTTTTTGGAATTTTCTCGAAAGCGACTATAACAATTTTCTTCAAACTTGATATGCTAATTATTACATTTATTACATTATTTCAAATTATTAAACTTATTTGGAACTTTTATCCAAAAATAATTATTTTGGATATTTGTGCGGAATTTGTGGCGGTAATTTGAAATTTTATATTAGATGGATTAATGTTTTTAGAGCGCTCTATTGGGCCATAATATAGTCATCACTTCTCTACCTGCCAAGATTAGTATAGGTTGGTACCCCCACCATGTCTAATTTATGTTAGGACAATAAGTAAAATCTGAGTTTAAAGAAAATTTTTCTTTTAATATACAATTACGTAGGTTAAAAGGAGCAAGAGAAAGTCGTGTGAGTGTTTGACACCAGATTTTTTTCTTTTTAATTTGATTTGAAAATTATTATTAGAAAGAAAAGAACAAAATGGAGGTATATTCGCGTAAAACAGTTATTAGTAATAATTAAAAACGTTACAAACATGGTGAACATGATGATGATCTAAGTTTTGTAGTAAAATTAGTGGGATGTTGCGAAGAAGACAGAGTGCCTCATTAAAAGTTGTTCGCTAATTGTATGCCTCTAGCGGCGCATGCGCACTAACACCCCGGCCTGCTGCCTTCTAGATCTCCACATTTATGTTTTCGTTTAATTTAGTTTATTACTTTGTTCAGTTAATTTATTAAGTAATTCTATACATTATTACAACTACATTTCTAATTTCATTTCTTTCTAAACAGACACTAACTTATGTAAATCATTATAAAACAATGTTTACAAAAAAAATTCTGTTGTGAAACACTCACACAACTTTCTCTTACCGCTTTCTCTTATCGGTTTACAGAATTATAATTGAAAAATTTTCTTCAAACATATAATATTTATTAAATGTTTGTCTTCATTTTTATATCAATGGGAACATATAAACTTGATAAAATGACTTTTTAGTGGAAAGCATAACTTCCTTCCCCCACCCACGGAAACATTAAATGAATTTCTCTAACAAAGTTCCAAACAAAAGTGATAGGTCTCTATATTCACGTTAATTTTACAAATTTAATGAAATTCGTCGGTGTTTTTACGGAAATGTCGGTGTTCAGCAGAAATGTACTTCCGGTTAACCGATTTTCTTCAAACTCAAATCAAATCAAATTTTATTGCTTATAAAATATTACATTTTATAGCAAGAGTTCAAAATAAATTATCACTTTCCAATAAGAGAAACAAACAAAATTATAAACAAAAAAGTTATATTCTTTAGTTTTTAATTTTTAACAACTTAGAATTGTTGTCTAACTTGATTAAGGTGCTTATATTATAGTTAATGCCAACTATTTCAGTTTCATCTGTCTAATTTATATATGGTTTTAACTTTTCTCTCAATTCTAAGAAAGTTTATGAACAAATACAAATTTCTTATATCGGATATTGAATTACAACTTAACCTAATATCTGTTGGGTCGGTGTGTGCGTGCACTACTACGCACCATACTCCCCACAGCGCGCGCCCGCCCACCCGTGCGTGTGGGCCCTTCTTAGAATTACTAAGCCCTTCTTTCCCGTCTTCGTCCCTCCCAACTTTCCCTTTTAGTCGCCCTAGTCCAACTCGTCTTGTGTTATTCACTAAAAGAGTATATGCGCCTGTTTCGCCTCAAGTGTTCGCGCCGGCGATATTACCACAGTGATTGGTGTACGCATCAAAGGTTAGACCCCCGCGCCTTCACCATCAAGTGAACGCATCGTCGCGCCTTCACCACGTCGTGGACATTACTACTTCGCCACTGCGATTATCTGCTTCAATGAGCCCGGAATTCCGCGCCATCATTAAGCCTTTCTATCCTCACTCACACACACACTCCCAACACACACGTATACGCCACATCTTCCTTGACCGTCCACCTATCGCCTCAAATTCGCCGCTTGCGAACTTCAATCGCCGCTATCCAGAGGTAAGTCGTAACCCTTTCATCTGCGCCCTTTTTCTTTGGTTTAATTTATTATTTTATTTTTTATTATTTAGTTTTATTGGCGTACGTTCGCCAACTCGCCTTGGGTGTCTACCGCGCAGACAATATCTAATTCAGAATTTGGTAGATTAACAAAATATTTATGTCTAGTGGCTGCTGTAAATATCTTACATTCTAATAGGAGATAGTAGATAAGATTTGGCGGTTCTGGCGCACCTAAAATACAAAATGGCGGCCATCCCCACCCCTCCCCCTAGCCCGCCCACCGACCAATCATCGAACTGGACGAGCACTTTAGCCCCGCCCACTTACCCCCCCTTCTCTACCCCCGACCACACACGACCAATAATCGAAAAAAACTTGGGTGAGCACTTTAGCCCCGCCCACTTACCAAACCTTTCTCCCAAGCCCCGCCCACTGACCAATCTCGACCTGTACAAATACTTAAGCCACGCCCCTTATCCCCACCCCTCCCCCAAAGCTACATCCAATCATCGAACTCGACTAGCACTTAAGCCACGCCCATTTACCCCCTACCCCTCTTCCTTCCCCCCACCAGCAACCAATCATCGATTTCGATAACCCCCTCAAACCACGCCTACTCCCCCCTCCTTAAGATATTCATCCAAACCAATGACTCTATTTTCTTTCTATCCCCACCCCTTAACTTAGCATCCAATCCGTTGACTCTATTTTTCCTCCATTACCCCTAACCTATCATCCAAACCGATGACTCCATTTTCTTTTCTCCCCCACTCCTTATTCTATCATCCTAATCGATGACGCCATTTTCTTTCTACCTCCCTCACTCATGCTAACGGAAAACGCCTCCCTCCACAACAAGATGGCGGAACCTAACCGAAACAAGTATCACACCACACCCCTCACTTCACCATACTCTGGGAATTATTTTTAATTTTATAAGAAAAAAACTTGTCTTACCTGCGATTCGATCCTACATTCTTTAGGTTGGAAGTCCATCACCATAACCAGTCGGCCACAATGATCCTCTCGCTAGCTATACTTTTCAACGTACACTTCTATTTTAACTCAACCCCCGCACTATCATAATTTTATTCGCCTCGCCCCACTCACAAAAAAAAAAAAAAATATGGCGGAGTGGCATTCAACTTTCACACATAATAATAATAAAAAGAATTATTCACTTACCCCCTCTCCAAAACTGTTGCTGCTATAACGATGTGCACATACCGGACACGCATTTAGAACTGAATTTCAGACAATACAACTTACTACTAGTAACATTATCCCCACTCCTATGACGTCACATTGCCACTGCCTCCATGATTAAACTGTATTAAATATTTTATTTTATATATATATAACACAAAACCACTGCCTTCTAGATAATTCCTGTTCAGATAACGTCACACAGCCTATAGTGTTTCACTGCCAATCGAATATCGATTATCTATATTGATTAATATCGATTTTATTAATAAAAAACAACACTGCTGCTTCTACCACAACAGGTTAGTTATTGCATAATGTTTTGTAATACTTAATCCTATTACGAAATGAGTCATCCAGGCAAAGGTTTATTAAAAAAAAAAAATATATATATATCTATTTCTTATCTTAATCCCTTTTTATTATTTTAAAATGTTTGTTATTTTTTATTTGGAACATTGCTGCTACTTAATCCGATTAATATAAGTATATACAATGAGTCATTTTTCTTATCTTAATCCCTTTTTATTATTTTAAGATGTTTGTTATTTTTATTTCGAATGTTGCTAATACTTAATCCGATTAATATAAGTATATACAATGACTCATCTAGAAAAAGGTTTTTTATTTTTTTTTTAAACAATGTTAATACTTAATTATATTATGAAAAAAAAATCTACTCTTATCTTAATCTCTTTTTTTTATTTTAAAAGGTTTATTATTTTTTTTCTTCGAACATTGTTAAATTTAATCCGATTAAGGAAAAATATAAGTAATACCATGAGTCATATTTTAATTATTTTGTCAACTAAAATGATGATGATGATGATGACGCACCATACAAGTTTCAACAATTCTTAGCTAGTAAACAGTCTACATACCCCCACCTCTAGCATCACGCCACCCCCATTAGCCAATAGTATTTCGCGTTTTAATAATCGAATCACCCGAAGGTATAAAAGTCGGGCACCCTCATAGCTTAGTTAATTGTGTGTTCAGTGTTCTTGGTATCAACATCTCGCCTTCAGCTTCATCCTTGCAGTCAGTTTCGGTAAGTGATTTTATTTTGATTTAAAAACTTAGTGAATTTCGTTTCTTTTTCTTTTATTTTTTAAATATTTAATTGGAATTCATATTTTTGTTTTCGATTCAAGTTTTTATTTATTTATTTTATTTAATTTTTTTTAATTTTAAGAATTTTAACCGTTATTATTATTATTATTATTTTTTAAATTCAAGTTTTTGTTTATTTTATTTTATTTTTTTGTTTACAATATTTCATTTCTTGTTTAGTTTTACATTTTATCCCCTCTTTTTTATCTCTTTAATAATTGTATATATATTTTAGTATTACTTTTTTTACATATATTTTTAGAAGTTCATTTCTTTCTTCTTTTTTTCCCAAACTTGGTTTCATTTGCTTTTTTTTTTTTTTTTATAATTTTTTGTACAGTTCTTTTATTTCTAGTTTTTTAATCTTATCTTTATTTTTTCTTTGGTGGAGGTTTAGTTATAAGTTTCTTTTACTTAATTTTAGTCTTAAAATAGTATTCGTTAGCTATTAGTGTGTATATATACTTTACAATGAATTGCCAATTTTGTAGCAAATTATTTTTGCGGAGGGACTATAAGGAACGCCATGAAACCGTTTGCAATGCAAATGAGCAAGCTCGCAAATGTCCAAATTGCCAAGAAAGATTTTCTTCAAGGAAAACGATGCTTGCTCATTTGCGTCGTTGCGGCACTGAAGCAGCGGTCATGTCCAAAAGAGCAAGGCTGGATGCCGCTCAAGGGGAATTATATGAGGTGGAAACGGCTCACAGAGGGACTCTGCGAACTTTCTTCCTTCCAAGCTCCGGAGCAACGATGCAATGGAATTTCTGTCTAGTCAGTTGGAAACATTGCATCGATTGCTTCAGGAAGTAATGGATGAAAATGATGCTCCCCTAAAATATAACTTGGTCTTGGAGGCGACCTTTGAGAATGTTAAAGGTGAAACAACCGATCGCGCCTTCAAGACCAAAAACAAAGTAATTTATGAAGACTCCTCCATCGATGAATGTTTGTAAGAAAGTTTTAAGAAAATTGTATTAGAGATGGAGGAGTCAACACTAAAGGGGAGCGGATGGAGCTTGAAGGAGTTCGACGGAGTCCTTCTACGAACTAATAAGTTTACACCTCTTGGCGGCTCCAGCTTTATATCTTTGCCCCCTCATATTGCCCATAAAAAGGCTGTGATAAATGTTCAAAATGTTGATGACCGCTGCTTTCAGTATGCCATTCTCTCCCGCCTCGTAAAAAAGGACCCACAACGAGTTAGCAAATATGCTAACTTGGAACACAGCTATAATTTTGACTGCATTTCCTTCCCCACTCCTCTCCATGAGGTGAAAAAATTTGAAAAGTACAATAATATCACAGTAAATGTTTTCACCCTTGGAGAGCATGGAAACGTGTACCCTTTGAAAGTGGTAAAGCAGGAGAAGGAAGACCATCGTGACCTCCTTCTCCTGTCGCTGGAAAACGGGCGGAGCCACTATGCTTATATAAGCGATTTTAATAGGTTAGTGGCCCGCCAGATTACAAAACACGAACAAGGGTACACGTTTGCAAGCGGTGTTTCACGCACTTCAACACCGACAGCGTGAACATCGCAGAGCGGGTGAAGGAGCATATGGAGTATTGTGGAGAAAACAGACCGACCCGAATTGTTCTGCCTGCATGTAATGACGATGGGACTCCTCCAACTGTTTCATTCACTAAAATTCAAAATCAGATGAGGATTCCCATCGTCATTTATGCTGATTTTGAATCGATTTTAAAAAAAATTTCCAATGTAGGCAATTCGAGTCGGTCATACACCACTCCCTACCAGAGTCACCTTCCCATGAGCTTCTGCGCTTATACAAAAGTAGCAGAAGACATACCACGCCACTGCCTTCCTGCCGACTTCCCTGTGGAACCTTACATCTACACAGGTGAAGATTCCGCAGAGAAGTTCATGGCATATATAAAGGCAGTGGCTGAGAAGTTGGCTCAGGTATACTCCATAAAGCGGCCAATGCTTCCCTTGACACCATCTCAGCTGGAAGACTTCACAAAATCCCAAACCTGTTACCTTTGTCATTCATCCTTCAACAATTCCGATCCTAAAGTGGCGGATCACGATCATATCACAGGTATGTATCGTGGTCCTGCTCACTCTTCCTGTAACATCCTCTACCGAACTCCTCGCTTCCTTCCCGTCTTCCTTCACAATCTGAGCGGTTACGACGCCTACTTTATTGTTCGCGAGTTGGGGTATGACTCAAGTCGTATTGATGTCATCCTCAACAGCGAAGAGAAATATATCTCTTTTAGCAAACAAGTGGGCGCCCTAACCGTCAGATTTGTGGACACCTTCCGCTTCATGTCTTCCAGCTTAGATAGGTTGTCGAAGAATTTGCCCAGAGATAAATTTCTTGATACGGGCAAATTCTTCCCCGCCGACAAGATGGATCTGTTCATAAGGAAAGGCGTGTACCCCTACGATTACACGGACTCGTTCGAAAAACTTAGGGAGACGGTTCTACCCCCTAAGGAGGCATTCTATAGCACCCTTAATGAATGCCACATTTCGGACGAGGACTATCAGCATGCGCAGTCAGTTTGGGAGGCGTTTGAAATTAGAACCCTAGGGGGGTACAGCGAGCTCTACCTCAAGGTAGACGTAATGCTCCTATGTGACATCTTTGAAAATTTCAGGGATGTTTGCATAGGAGCATATTCGCTGGACCCTGCCTGGTATTTCACGGCTCCCGGACTGGCATGGGATGCCATGCTGAAGTGTACAGGGGTACATTTAGATTTACTGACAGATTATGACCAGCTCCTAATGGTCGAGCGCGGTATAAGGGGCGGCATTTGCCAGTGCAGTCATCGCTATGGTAAAGCAGACAATGCTTATCTGTACCCAGATCGAGACCCCCAAAAGGAATCGAAGTACATTGCCTACCTAGATGCGAACAATTTGTACGGGTGGGCAATGTCAAATCCGCTTCCTTATGGAGGTTTCGAATGGGTACAGGATCCGGATACTCTAGACTGGGGCAATATACAAGTAGATGGCCCCTTCGGGTATATTGTCGAAGCCGACTTAGAGTATCCGACTGAGTTGCACAACGATTTCCCCCTTCTCCCGGAGAATCGGGTGCCTCCGGGACAGGTTAATAAGAAATTGTTAACAACTTTAACAAACAGGGAGAAATACGTTGTCCATTTCGTCAACTTGAAACAGGCCATGGGTTTAGGTCTCCGGTTAGGACGCGTGCATAGGGCGCTGCGATTCAAGCAGTCCCGGTGGCTTCGTTCCTACATCGACCTCAACACCCAAATGAGACAACAGGCGACAAACGACTTTGACAAAGACTTTTACAAACTAATGAACAACGCTGTTTTTGGAAAATTTATGGAGGACGTACGTAAACGCATGAAAATAGAACTGGTGACAGACGAACGGAGATTACGGAAACTTAAAGCAAAACCGACATTCAAAGACAGGACTATTTACTCCGAGACTCTGGTAGCGGTACATCTGGACTTTGAGCAGATCACTATGAACAAACCGACTTATGTCGGAATGGCCATACTTGATCTGTCCAAGGTCCGGATGTACGACTTTCATTACAACACGATGCTCACCAAATACGGAACCGACAAACTTAAAATGCTCTATACGGACACAGATAGTTTTATATATGAAATCAAGACTGACGACTTTTACACAGACATGACCACCTTACTTGACGAGTTGGACACATCAGACTACCCTAACGGACACCCTTGCCATAGTAGGAAAAATAAAAAGGTGTTGGGGAAGTTCAAGGACGAGGCTAGCGGTGAGCCTGTCTCTGAATTCGTGGGCCTCCGCGCTAAAATGTACGCATTACGTATCCGGGGGCAAGAGAAGAAACGGGCGAAAGGGATAAAGAAGGCAGCCGTAGAAAGAAAGATAACTTTCGATGATTATTTGGCTGCCCTGTTCGACGGAAAAGAGTTTACCACTTCTTTTAGAACAATCGTTTCAAAAGAACATAAACTCTTTTCCGTTGAACAGAGAAAAGTAACCCTTTCGCCTCACGACGACAAACGCCATCTGGTCGATCGTGTAAGTACTCTCGCCCATGGTCACTTTACCATAGCGAAACAAGCTGTGTAAAGTTGTGGGTCCTGCAAATTGTGTATATATGTAGATATGTATATAAGTTAGGTTAGAAGAGTGTTTGGGTTTTGTTTCTATTACTTAGCTTTTAATTTTAAACTTTTTTCTATTTATTTATTTGTATATATTTTGCACTATTTTATTTTATACTAATATGTAAACATTTTTTTCTAAAAATAATAATAATAAAAAAAGAAAAAAATCAATAATAATAAAAACAAAAAAAAAAAAAAAAGGTGGTGGGGAATTTTTGTTATATATATAGTTTAGGCTTAATTTTTCTTTGTAAATATGTTTATGGTGGTGGGAATTTTTATATATATATAGTTAGGTTGAATATTTGTAGATTGTGTGAATGTTGGTTGCGGTTGTATGTATGTGTTGTAGGATAAATTTCTGAGATGTACATGAGTATAAAAAGAGAGGAGGGAGAGCGTTCCTTATTAGTTCCCATCATGAGGTTGGTTAAGCAACAACACACCCTCTCAGTCCAAAATCTTGATGACAACAACTCTTCAAAGACTGAATCTAAACATGGGCCACTTTTTCCTGATTCAATTAGATGTTTAGTGTGTGGTCCATCAAATTGTGGAAAAACTAATGTTATGCTGAGTTTACTTTATGATCCTAAAGGTCTTAGATTTGAAAATATTTATTTGTTTGCCAAGTCCTTACAGCAACCCAAGTATAGGAAGTTAGCACAAATATTGGAACCATTGAAAAATATTGGCTTTTTCCAATTTGAAGATAATGATCATGTTCCAGCGCCTAAAGAGGCCCTACCGAACTCAGTGTTTATATTCGACGATATTGCTTGTGATAAGCAGGATAATGTAAGAGCTTATTTTTGTATGGGACGCCATAATGGAGTTGATATCTTTTATCTAAGTCAGGGCTATACAAGGATACCGAAACATTTGATCAGAGAAAACGCCAACTTACTAATACTTTTCCGACAGGATGAACTTAATCTTAGACGGATTTATGATGATCATATTAACTCTGATATGAATTTTAAAAAGTTTAGAAAAATTTGTCATTGGTGCTGGAAAGATGGCAAGTATGGTTTTCTTGCACTGGACAAAGACAGACGGATAGATGATGGGCGTTATCGTAAAGGTTTCGGAGCCTATATAATACTTTGAATATAGATGTAACAATCAGTCTATTGCAAGACATGGAAGAGTCAACTCAAGCAATGCGCGATATAATCGCCACTAGGAAAGCAATCCAAGAAAAGTATAACTTGCTAAGGAGAAACAGGGAAGAGACTGATGAATATTTGAAAATGAAATATCAGCCTTTGTTGAATCCTTTGAAGGAACTAATGGTAAACAAGAGGATCATTCGCCACAACTTAATCTGAAGAGAACACTGAAGCCGGAGCCGGTTGTTTCCGAAACACCACCAGCAAAAAGACCAAGATATCTAAAGCTAGAATCGGCTACAACACCCGGAATATCAAATTCCTCGCCTGAAGAAGAGCAGAAGCTTCCAGCAAAGAGACCGCTGAAGTGTACTTCACAGTCGGCTAGAACTTCAGTTCCAACTACACCGCTTCAAGAAGTACGAGAACTAGTACACGCGCCCAAAGGAAAAGAAATTTCAGAAAAATATTTGAAAGAAGTGGGAGAAATATCCTCAAATTATATTGCAAAATTTATGAAAAATGAAACTAAGGATTTGGATATGGTATATGGCGTAGTTTATGATGGCCAGAAGTTCACCATTGGTGACACGGAGATCTCCATCAATAAAGACATTTTATCTGTTGGTGAAGATACCTTTTATGCTACCTCAGGACTTTTTGGATTGTTATTTATGAAATATCCAAACTTAACGCTGGTAAAAAAACCAGATTGCGATAATGATAAGCGAATACTACAACAAACGAACGCTCATAAAGAAGGACACAGTCCAACTGGAGCAATCAAGGAACTGAAAACAAACATGAAATATAGGAAAGTGATTTCAAAATTGTTTCCATCGAAAAAAGGTGCTGGACATGTCGACCCCAACAGGCTTGTAGACAGATTAAGAGTGTTATCTGGCACAAAGAATGCTGGTGTTGAAATAAAAAGAATAGAAGATCAACTGAGAGACGGAGGTATAATAGCTTAGACTAACCTACGATGCACCTCATTTCATCATGACATCCGTTAAGGAACGGATCGTGCATGAGTTGCATAGACCAGCAAGAAGAATATTCAAGAGAAGATCAGTTTTATTGAAGGGAATAGACGACCTATGGCAAATTGACCTCGTAGAGATGCTTCCTTACGCCAGATTCAACAAAGGCAACAAATATCTCTTGACAGTGATTGATTGTTTTTCCAAATATGCCTGGGCTCTACCTCTTAAAAATAAGTCAGCACTTGAGGTGAGTAGAGCATTTGAAAAGGTATTGCAGGAAAGAAAGCCAAACAATCTACAATCTGATAATGGCAAGGAGTTCTATAACAGAATATTTGCCAAGCTGATGAAAGTGAATGGTATAAATCACTATTCAACCTTTAGTAATTTGAAAGTTTCAATTGTTGAGCGATTCAATCAAACTTTGGAATCTGCAATGTGGAAAAAGTTTAGCCTGCAAGGATCCTATGATTGGCTAACTATCATAAACTCTTTGGTAAAGAAATATAACCAAACTAAACATCGAACGATCAAAATGGCACCGGTTTCTGTACGAGGTAAGGATGTAGAAGAACGGCTGTTACGTGATGTATATGCGAAGAAAACAATCACTACAGTTCCTAGATTCAAAGCAGGCGATTATGTACGGATATCCAAGTACAAAGCGCAGTTTGCCAAAGGCTATCATCCTTCATGGTCCACAGAGATTTTTAAAGTTGTAGAAGTTAAGAATACCGCACCAGTGACATATCATCTACAAGATTATAAAGGACAAATAATTGCTGGAGGTTTTTATCAAGAGGAACTACAGCTAGTGAAATATCCCGACATCTATCTTGTGGAGAAGATTATGAAGCGAAAAGGTGATAAAGTTTTAGTGAAATGGCTAGGTTTAGACAATTCTCACAACAGCTGGGAGAATGTGAAGAATGTACTTATATAAAGCCGGACGAGGCTAACTTGATTCAGTTCATCATGCGACGTGCTAGAGACAAGAAGAAGAAGAAACGAGTCATTCCTACTCCTAAACGGATTGGTGGAAATTCTCCTAAATTGAGTGGTAAAGCTAAACGAATGTTGGATAGGCTACCTCGCTTGCGGCTGACAAATTTTGATCTACTCAGATTAGCTAAATCGAAGAAAATTCCCCATTTTAGAGGGGTATTCATGATTGATGAATTTCCAGTGAAACCGTGGAAAAATGAGCGTGCTATTTTCAATTTGGATAGTAGTTGTGGGAGAGGAACTCACTGGGTTTGCTATAAGAAGAGAGGCGATTATGTTCAATTCTTCGACAGCAGTGGAGCCAGTCCACCTTCTGAACTGTTCGCTATTTAAAAGGTTGCCGTATTTCCTCGAACAGGAAGCAGTATCAAAAAATGGGCAGCAACAATTGTGGACAGCTGTGTTTACTTTACTTGCTGGATCTGCTATAAAAGAAAGGATTATAGTTGTGTGCATTCATTTGGACGCCAGACAGCGATGGGTTTGGACTTTAGGAGAGTGAATAAAAGGACAACTGCAGAGAAGAAATGCATCATTCCAGTGAGAACAGTTGACGAGAGAACATCGATAACCAACAGCAATATTCGCTTTCTTCAAGCGGCAGGTTACTACGTGTTATCACCAATATGGAAATGCTAGATTTGGAAGAAAGACGTCTGTTCGACAATTCAATTGAATGCATAGAATTGCATTCACATCACCCTTATGCATTATCAAAACTGTTGCCTGGTGATGAAATACGTATTAGTGTACAACATCAAGATCTATATACGCTGCCCAGTCAAAGTTTACTTTATTTGGAGGTAGGTTTTTAAAAGAAGACAGCTCAACAATACCAACTTCATCAAAATTAACCAATAATGCATTTGCATTTCTATTTGATGAAATAAGATATGAACTTAGTGGAGTTGAAATAGATCGTGTAAGAAATCCAGGAATTGCTTGCACACTTAAAGGCTTGGTTTCACTTAAGGAAGGCTGTCAATACATAGAAAACTGGGGCTGGTGCTATCCTCATAGTGGTACGCTGAACATCACTTCAAATGAGGGATACTTTAATTTATGCATTCCTCTATCATCACTACTGGGATTTTGTGAAGACCATCAGAAGATTGTGATCAATGTTAAACAAGAATTGATACTCGTTAGAAGCAGACAAGATGGAAACGCTTACAAATTCAGCCGACAGAGAGCTGAAGATGCGGTGGAAAACTGTAAAATAGAATTGGTGAAACTATGCTGGAAGCTGCCCTCCGTCGCCGTCAACGAACATCAGAGATTAGCTCTTATGCGTCATCTCAAATCTGAAAAGGTATTTTCACTAAGTTTTAGAAGCTGGGAACTCTATGATTATCCACTATTGCCGGCAACTCAAAGACAAATCTGGCCGGTGAAAACATCAAGTCAGCTGGAAAAGCCGCGCTACCTCATTTTAGCTTTTCAAACTGAACGAGCAAATAATGTGGAAAGCAATGCTAGCCATTTTGACCATTGCAATGTGTCAAATGTAAAACTTTATTTAAATTGTAAAGCTTTCCCATACGATGATTTGAACATGGATTTCTCAGCTAATCGTTATGCACTATTGTATCACATGTGTGCTTCTTTTCAAATGTCATATTATGGGGAACAAATGAAACCTCTAACTTCTTGGCGAAATATTAAAGAGAAAACACCCTTAATTGTAATAGATTGTTCTAAACAGTCTGAATCTATCAAAACGGGTCCAGTTGATGTAAGATTAGAATTTGAATCAAAAAATCCATTCCCGGCCAACACAACTGCATATTGTCTTATTATACATGATAGGGTGGTAGAATATAACCCTCTAACTGGCATTGTACGCCGTATGGTATAAAAAGGTGTGAATTGTTGGCTCAGTGTTCAGTATGGCTCAGACAGGCATACTGATTGCTGACTTCCAGTGCTTTGTGGATAGTGTAGGAGGTTATATTGTTAAAGAGCTATCACTTTTTGATTATAACTATCAAACTGTTCGGCACTGGATATTCAAAGCCCCAATACTACATAAACAAACAGATAAAAGTAGAAGAACTAATTATTGGTTAGAAAATTATTATCATAAAATCAGATGGAATGATGGGGAAGTTGAATATGAAGTGATTAGAGATATTTTCAAATGTATTGATAGTAACTATAAATTTGTATTTGTTAAGGGTTATGATAAAAAAGGTTTCTCTTGCAAAATTTGTACAATTGTTGTGTAATCAACTTGGAATATTATGGTTGTCCGAAAATTGATTCACTTCAAGCAGTAGAAAAAGGCAACCACTGTATTAAACATAACACATGTAGAGAGAAATGTACGCAGTATCGAATTCAAGTCATTAACAACTGGCTGAATAGTAAGTTTGGTTGGAATGATACAGAAATATTTTTGCCTTGATGTGTGTTGAATGTGGTCACTGGCGATGCATTAAATTGCACGCAAACCTTGAATGTCGGTCACTGGAGTGGTAGAAATATCCGTAAACCTGACTGCTGGTCACTGGCGAGGTTCTAAAAACCCGTAAACCTTGAATGAATTGTACAATGTTTGAATGTGTATTAAGGCAAAACCTAGAAAAATTAAATCCGATTGTGAACATTTCTCTGTCTACTTGTATTTTCCTAAGTTGTTATTTTGTATTAAGAAGAAGTTAATTTTTATTTTAAAATTGTTTTTTTTTTTTCTGTACATATTTTGCATTATGTTTCAATAAATGAGTAAAAAAAAAAAAATTTATTTTGTTTTATTAATTTCCTTATATTTTTTTTTTTAAAAAACTTTCTCGATTACCCCCACCTTGACGTGGTGAGAAAGCTTAAAGCGAATGCTGAACAAAGAGGGGTAAACAAAATTTATATAGAAATACAAAGTATGAAAAATAAATGCAGGCTGATGCATGCGGAGACATGTTAGAAGGTTAATCCAATTTATTAAATAAGTAAAAATAACATAAGTTATGAGGCATTAACATGTTCATGCAGGTAGAGATAGGTTAGAATATGTAATGAAAAAATAGAAAAAATGAGTCCAGACCTGGGGTAACATGTCTGGACAGGCAAGATATGTTTGAAATAAATAAACCTAGATGAGTCACTGTATATACATACATTTCTCTTAATTGGATTAAGTATTATAAATCATGCTAAGACCTGTGGAAGCATGTCTGGACGGACAAGATAAGTTACGCTGAAGACAGGATATGAGTCATCGTGGTGAGGGGAAATGAGAGTAAGAGTGGGGAACTATCTTGCAATTCTATTGGCTGACTAGAATGTGACGTCATGCCTAAAGAGTGGGGGGCGTCGTGTGAATAAATTATCGAGCGTGTATGACAATTCCTCATTCGTCACCTA
>JAAEAF010002606.1:0-57636 GCA_011037195.1 Triatoma infestans | reverse complement strand
CGAGGATGCGTTGGTTGCATAATCTATAAAAAGAATTTGAGAGAGAGATGAGAGTTAGGAAATGGGAAGGCTAGTCCGAGAGAGGGCTGAGTGGACAGATGTTTCTAAGGAGGCCAAGATCCTGCAAGGATTGTAATGTCAATCAATAGGAAGAAGATAATGAGGAAACTTTCAAAGAGAAACAGCTGGTTATATGAAGTCCCAGATGTTCTCCAATATTATATGGAACGTGGTCACTTTAGATTTTTTCCTAGATTAGAACCTGTATGAGATCAAGTGTACACAAAAGATTGAATAGTCTAGCCAGAATTAATCTACGGTCCAGCTAGAGCGATATAATTTTGAATAGGGCAAGAATCACCCCGCTTGGATGGCCAAGGACAGATTTACGCTAATGGACAGAATAACGCATGCGTTTATTGGTATTAAAACAAGTTGTTGGCCTGTATACGAGGTGTGTTCAAAATGTAACGGGAATTTGGAAATTTCGCAGGTTATATTAGTCCGATTGGTACGATTTTTTCGTTGTTGTATTGGTAAACATGTCTTAAAATGTATCTATATATTTTGAACTATATTGGATGTTTAGTCTCTTGTCAGCTGTTAAAAGGATAACACGTGTTTTGTTACAGGCCGCGATTTTTCATTTGTATAAATTGTGGATGAGAGAATTTGCATTAAATTTTGCTATAAAAATGGAATAAAGTGTTACAAATGTTTTAGAAATGTTAAATATTGCTTTTAGTGAATAAACGATAATCAAGGTTTACGAATGGTATAAGCGTTTTCAAGATGGCCAGGAAGACGTTG
Source organism: Triatoma infestans (assembly GCA_011037195.1). Taxonomy (NCBI): domain Eukaryota; kingdom Metazoa; phylum Arthropoda; class Insecta; order Hemiptera; family Reduviidae; genus Triatoma; species Triatoma infestans. The sequence goes on along the minus strand of JAAEAF010002606.1, from coordinate 56,826 downwards.
AAGATGACGAGCGTACGGGTCGTCCTAGCACATCAACTACCGATGAAAACGTGGAAAAAAGTAAAAGAAATGATTATGAACGATCGCCGAATCACAATTAGAGAAGTTGCTGAAGATGTTGGCATATCAATTGGCTCATGCCATGCAATTTTTTCATCTGTTTTGGGCAGCAAAATTTGTTCCAAAAGTGTTGAATTTCGAACAAAAACAGCGGCGAATAGAAGTTGCTCAGGAATCGCTAAATCAAGTCAACAACGATGCAGAACTATTGAAGCGAGTCATAACAGGAGATAAAACTTGGGTTTATGGTTATATCGAAACTAAGGCTCAATCGTCCCAGTGGAGGCATTCTGGATCGCCAAGGCCGAAAAAAGCTCGACAAGTTCGGTCAAATGTGAAGATTATGCTCACTGTGTTCGTCGATTTTTAATGGCATAGTGCACCATGAGTTCTTGCCACAAGGTCAAAAGATCAATAAGCAATACTACTTGCAATTCAACGCCGTTTGCGCGAAGCAGTCCGAAGAAAACGCCCGGATTTGTGGCAAAACAATTCATGGCTTTTGCATCATGGCATAATGCACCTGCTCGCACATCGTTGCTAGTGAATTTTTGGCAAAAAACAACCTGTAATGATGCCCCAGCCTGCATATTCGCCAGGCAAGGCCCCATGTGACTTTTTTCTGTTCCAAAAAATAAAGAGAACCTTGAAGGGCCGTCGTTTCTCAAGCATAGATGAGATTAAAAGTGCATCGCTGAATGAGCTCAAAGCTATCCCAAAGATCGAGTTCCAGAAGTGTTTGGGGGATTGGAAGAAGCGCCTGACATAAGTATATAATATCTAATGGGGACTATTTTGAAGGGGATAACATTGATGTAGACAAAAATAAAATTTTTTCCAAAAAAATGAAAATTTCCGTTATTTTTTGCACACCTCGCACATTATTATATATTATACTTTCAAACTTTGCCGCCCTCAAGTATTGCTTCAGTTGTATTAGCGAGCCTTGCTGATTGAGATCGCAATAAAATACAGACTTATAAGACTTAGTCCACGAATGGTGTTTTCTCTAATATTTATAATCCTAATTATTATTATATCTATTTTACCTAAAGTTTTATCATTATTCATGCATCTTGTATTTAGCAGAAAGCAGTGCCCACGGGTTGACAAACATAACAACGACGAAGTCACCATTGCTTGATCACCAATAGTCTCCACAACTATGTTCACTCCTTTTCTCTCAGTTTTAGTTAATAATAGTTCTTCAAATAATTTATTTTTACATGAGTATATATTGCTAGGTTCAATCTGTGAATATAAAATTGGGTAGATGTTAATTGCAGGTTTATTAGCAGACTATAAAGTTCTTCAATTGTAAATTAACAATTTTTTAAGAACAAGATACTTTCCTTTCATAACTAAGTGTTATTTAACTTCATTTCATTTAATGATATAATAAATCTAAGCATTCAATCATAAACAAAGTTTTCTCTCAAGTTCTTCAGATCGAATTGATGACTAGTATCTCAATGCTGAAGATATGATAGATGAAAGTAAAACAAATAAACACAAGATTATGTATGAGCAGGCATGGTAAAGAAGAGGTTCAGTAGATGGTTTAGGCCAAAAAAATCAGGAACAAAATCTATTTAATTAAGTTTACTAAAAGGAAGCATAAATATATTCTAATCCGGAGGTAATAACATGCTTTGGTAAATGCAAATGGTTGTGAAAACTAGCTGATGATGTATTTTGATGTGGTTGTATTAGGTAATTGCTGGAATGTAATTTATTTGTTTTTTGGAAGGACTAGAATAAAATTTGACGATAAAATAAGTTTGAGCAAGCCAATGTCCTTGTCAAATAAACAATTTTACAAAAGTGTCGTGAGGGGGGGTGATAGAAATTGAGGAAGAGGAAAACTTCATAAATAGAAGACATGGATTCCGTCTAAATATAACAAGACTGCTGTTGCTTGAAGAAGAAATAATAATACCTTTCCAGTATATAACAAGCTCGCAATTTTGGTAACAAGATAGTGGGAGTAAAGACTTAGATCCCCATCACTCAACAGCCAATCATAGACATAAAAGAAAATGAAGCTCCGCCTACTACCTGCAAACATTCAAGTGCAAGATAAAAGGAAAAATCAGGCTTTGTCCCTCTACTAGTGTGTTTTACAATATTATCCATGCTGATTCTTGCCAATGATGGTGTAATAATCATGCCAGCAACTATCCTGAAGAAGCTTCAAGCGATATGGACGAAACATCAATATATGTCAAACCGCTGAATTGGTCTCAAACTGATGACCTTAATGTTTTGCAAAAGCTGCGTAGTTAACTGTAATTTTGGCGAGAAAAGATTTACAATAGTAAGAGAGGCATGATAAACAAAAACTAGAGAGACAGGAGGTGTAAACCTTGGGAATGATTTTTTTTTTGAGGATTCTGCATTGCGAACATTTTGATGATCTATTGTACCCCCTCTGGTGCCGTAGATGAACTGAGTTTATCATCTACAGCACCCTCTCCAGGTTGAGCTCCCTAAGGAATCCCAAGTTCCTAGAGGGTTCTAGGGTGGATATTTCCTGCTCCACTATCTGGTAACGACCCAGGTTATTAAATCTTCTTTGAATGACGACATCACAGTCTGTGAGGAGATGTATCGGATTTTCCTCCATCTCCCCACAGAATCTGCATGTGCTGACCTTAATGTTTTGGTCTTCTAGGTCCAGATTCCTCAGGTGTCCCCTGAGTCTGCAGTGCTCCGTAAGGATACGGATCTTGTTCTTACTCAGACTGATGCAGGCCTTCGACCTTTCCTGATTGTACCCTCCCAGGCAGACCTTGGCCTGCCTCAGTCCCGGGAGAGTGTCCTCTCCTCTTTTCGCCACCTCCTCCTTCTTGATTTCTTCTAAGAATAACTGGTCGCTGACTCCGCAAAAGGGCTTTGGCCCCAAGAGAGGAGATGCAGTGCCTTCTTTTGGCAGGGTGTCGGCCACCTCATTACCTTCCACGCCTACATGTCCTGGCAGCCAAAATAGAGTGACTTTATTTCTTCTGCCTATGTCGTAGGTTACCTAGGCATTCCCATATCATTTTAGAACTGATAACACAGGAGCTCAGTGCTTTAATAATGGCATCCTAACTATAGGATAGGATAACTATCTCCTGATTCTGATATCCCCTATTGAGGTTCAACTGATCGCACCTTCCAATAGCGTGAATTTCCGCCTGGAAGATGCTGGGAACGTACCCATGGGCTCCGAGTGTTGGGTTGTGAATATCAAAAATATATTAGAAATAAATATGGGTATTTTATTTGGGCCTACCGCTAGCAATGGAAAAATAGAATTAATTGTTTTAGAAGAAGTCGTGGGAGAGGAGACTGATAGAAACTTAATTTGTGTAATTTATAGGTGAGAGTTTGATTGGCTCTGTTCAAGATACCTGATCAACAGATGGACGTTCAGCTTGTCAAAAATAGGCACTACTTAACTTATTTTAACTGGCACTAAGAGAATCAAAAATATTTAGTGTAATTGTGTAGTAAACCAGCTCTACAATTCGTATTTGGCAAATTAAATTTACTTAAATATGAAACATTCACCAAAGGTGCAATCCTCTTGTCACAGTTAAAAGCGACTTCTTCTCTGACTGACTTTTGAATGAAGGGTATCCAGAAGGTACGATAATAATTCAATACAACCACAGATTTCAAAGGATTGATCTACACAACATTTTTACATTATGTATAATTAAATTGTGTATACCTGTGGAAATAATTGATGAATTAGATCTTTCTCTTCAGCTGTTGTATATGTAGTGAAGACTTCACATCCTCTAGATAAAGCTACATGTATGATTGCTTGAGATAGTAACAAACCTCCTCTATGTACGAGTATAGTGTTTTTAATTATAGGAATACCATCATTCTTTCTTAAAATGTAGTACGCCTAAAAGCATGGAGTCGAAAAAAATTAACATTCTATTTTTATAAAAATTAACTTTCAATCAAAATGTGTCGTGCGAGTGTTTCACAACAGATTTTTTCTTGTAAAAAAAAAAGCTTAATAAAAGTTAGTGAGCTATGGAGGCTCCTAGGAAGAGAAGATATAAAACAACTGTACTCGAACCTAGGACCTCCACGAACCTGGAAACCCGTGCCCAATAATATACATTAATAATTGATAGCTTTCTGTTAATAGAATAAATATTTTCAGCAAAATGCCGACATCATGAGATGAAGTAATGAAATCATAACCATCTCAAAAAGAAACCTTCGCTCGAAAAAAAAGTATATCATCCTAAATATTAATACTAACAAAAATAGATACTGTCTAATTAATAAATTCCATTTAATATTTATCTGACAACATCATTGTTTAAATAATATATACACATTATGAATTAAATATCTAATTTAATGTTGTCTCTATTTAATTAATAAGAAGGAATGCTCGCTCATGTAGACAAGGTTTTCAATAGTAGTGCTAATTTATTTAAAATTACTTACAATTGAGTAACAGAAGGGAATGCTGACAGATTCTTCATATGTCCAATTCTGAGGTTTATGCCAGCGTAAGATTTTATCTTCGATTAATTTTTTACCATCTGATAAGATACCCACACCACATATAGTGTTGCCTGTTCTGTCAACTCCACAGTAATCAAAAACACCAAGCTGGAAAAATAATTTTGAAATATTATTTAAGATATTGAAACTGTAATATAATAAACAATGAGCATCAAAAATAGGGCATCAAAAAAATAAAAAAAACAAAATGAAGGCACAATTAGCGGATGGTAGAACAGTAGATGTTTACATAGAAAAAAAGCATTATCAAGCAGGATTTTGACAAAAAAGATTAATTTATTACTTTATAAAACAGTGTTCTGCGAAGTTACAGTGATAATGAACGCAAAATAGGACATGAACTTTCCTATCATCAGATGCGGTGCTGTTTCCAAATTGAACGCTAACAGGCCCTAAACCGGTAGATGAACCAAGAACAAACGCGTGTTTAGTAATGCACACATTGTTTCACCAGTTATTTTTGACTTTTAAAATACATGGTTAAAGCCAAAATGACTGAAAACTGAATCTTACCTTTTCATCTGAATTTTCATTCACATCCACGACGTTCAGACCCAGTGCAATCAATGCCACATGATCACCGCTTGAACAAAAGTTGATAAAATTAATTGACATTGATATAAAAAAAATCAAGTGTCAAATTGTTCTGTATGTTATGGAGCTCTATGATTTAGTAAATAAATTAATAATGTCAAATTTCCAAATAGTTTATGGACAAACATATCCTTACATTATCCCTGGTGTAATTACTTAGAAAATTACAGTGGGAAAAGGTTCTCCATCAAGAAATGCTAAAATTAATACACCAGTGTTGAAGTTTCAGTTTGTTCATAACTATTCATTATTAATAATCTAATGGACAGAATAGAATAAATAAATTCCACTTTATTTGCGCTCATTGGGACAATAATTAAAGCCGGAGAGAGCGCGCAGATCGAAACGCGCTTAAAAGGAAGAAGAAATACCCAAACGATTTCTCCAACTGTATGTTGGATATTACATTATTATGCGTAAATAAAAAATTTGAACAATCCAATTAAAAACACTTGGAGTTTACGGGTTGAGACCGCATCAGTGGTTTGTTAGAAACCACTAACCAAGGTTCATTGCTCCATTAGTTTCCAAGGTGTACGACCCTGAAGAGGCTCATTGCAACATGGGCGAAACGTCAATTCCTAGCAAACCATTGACGTGGTCTCAACCGGAAACTTAAGTGTTTTTTTTAATGAAAATGGCCGAAGAAACCTAAAAGATCATAGTCCATTTAACATTGAGAATCCACAATGCTTTCCAAGTATACAAGACAAACTTTTTAATTCTATGATTATCTTCAAACGAAACTTAAATCGGAAGCGGGTTGAGCGAATAACTCAGAGATCTATCCTGCCCAGTTATTCGCTGGAAATCTGGGCTGTGGATTTGGCAATTTGTTGGCATCACACTTTCAATCACCTGGCATGAGGGAGCCAGGAGGAAACTTTTCCAACTTCCATAGAAGTTCCCTTACCATCTTCAGGATTACTAGGATGTGGGACCAGTACAGTAAGGTATTCTTTGGACTCTATTGTCTGGGATCCTTTGCAGACACTATTATCTAAAAAATAAGACAGTAACCGCATTTCGTCCATTTATTAGCCGCACAGTCCACTCTCCAGTCCCTAACTATATAAAATTGGCATCCTTTACCGTAGCATGAATGCCTTCTCTCACTTAAATCACCACGGCCGATTAATTTCCATTTCTTGAAAATATTTGAGGAAAGCGATCAAAAATCTCCGATCATGCCAAAGTTCTAATATTGATTGTATATCATTTTTTGATCAATTATACATATATTTTATAAAAAACAAAAAAATAAAATTGAAATTAAATTTTCTTTTCAATTAATTCGATCGAATACTTCGCTTCAAATATTAAATTTAAGAAGAACAAAACTTAGAAAAGTTTGAAAAAATAAAGTAGAGCTATCAAATTTAATTCATGGTTTGAATCCCGTGAGGGAAAAGTCGGTGTTGACGCAACATCGTGATGAAAAGTGGGAAGCCTCACTTAGTAGCGCCCTACTAGCGAAGGCCGGAACTGAACGGCGTGGGAACTCCTGCGTGCTTACCACACGCCTCCCTATTCCAATCGCCGTATGGCAAGCGACATAGGGTTTAGGTTATCAAATTTAATGAGTCTTTTATAGATCTTTATTAACATGCGGCATTCGATTTAGCAATGTTCATTTTCAAATTAAAGAACAAAAAAGCTAAGTAATTGATATTTAGGTGAGCAGTTTATCTTTCCCCTATTAAGGACAAAATTAGTCAATCACTTAGAAAAGAATTAAGTTGGTGCATGGGAAAAAGTGCAGTTTATATAACAATAATAGTGAACATTCCAAATTTATTTCATTTAAATAAATCTATATTTGTTGTATACTTACTTGATAGATGATATAGAATAAATAGATTCCTTTAGTGACTCTAACGGAATAGCACTGGATTTGATAGTTGGAATTGAAAGTTTCAAACAGCCCCAGGTACGATTTACACAGATATTCATCACCAAATCCATCGCTAGTTGTTTCTTATAAAATGGTTGATCAAGAGAAAATGAGGGCGATTTATCATCCACAAAGATGAATCTATAACAAAATAAAAACTATATCACAAAATATCAATATTGCTTTTTTTTTCCTTTACAATTACTGTTCTCATTTTTGATACTGATCCAACATATTATTGAAGCAGTGTGTTGTGAAACAGAATGGGCTATCTGCATGCTAAGACATTATGTTTTCAGCCAGCTCAGTTCCTTAACATCCTGACCGACAGGAAAGGAACTACTAGTTCTAAGATTTGTTTGACTCACTGAGATGTTAGAATCGTAATAGAGGGTTTGGTTTAATTTAACAATATCAAAATGGGAGGTGATTTTTTTTTATTCAACTTAGTTTATCCTCTATTGAATGTATTGGCTGACACAGCCAATTTATCCCAGAGCGAGGTTGGTCTCCTAACATACTAAACTCAACGGAAACTCTTGTAGTTAGCGGAAAAGGGGATAGCGGTAAGTTAGATTAAAGTACCACCTAATTAATACCGTTTTCTCTTCTTCCTAGTAAAAACCTAAAATCGGCTTTCTTTGTCAAAATCGTATGGTTTCCAAGAAAGCTTTTTGAATCAAACAAAAAATAAAGAAAAAAATTAGTCTGTAGAAAAAAAAGGGAGTATGTCGAAATCATCTGTGAAAAAGGGTAAAAATGTAATATAAATTTTAAAAATATAAATAAATTAAGTTTTGAATCCTATGGAATATAAGGTTTGTTCGTGCAGCAAGTTTGTGATAGTCCCTGACGGTTTGCAAACTGCAAACACCATGCCCAGTTTGAAACTGTTCGAAACTTAACCTGCAAGAATGATTTGTGATCAGTTTTGTACCGTGATAGTTATAAAGCATTCAGGAAAAAAAACGGAAGGTTAATTATACAGTTATTAGCTTATAAATTAGCTCATACATCTGTAAGAAATCATTTACATAAAAAATGGTTAGGATGTACCAAATAAATAACTGAACACTGAGTATGGCAAATAAATGCACGAGATATCTATTCACATACTTTTAAAGGACTGTCTGAGATAACACAGAACAGCAAATAGTTCTAAGTGATTATTTCCACAAACACAGGTTAAGTCAAAAAATAAATAGAAAGGAATATTGGCCAAGACAGTCGGAGAAGCAGAGTAATGAATAATTTAACCGTCGGACTGCCAGTTTGAAATCGGTTGGCGCTTTGAGCGCTGACTGCTATGATAGTTTCCAAACGGTTTGCTGACGGTTAGAGAAACAGCACGAACACATTTCTCTGAGTTGGAAACCGTTTGAGTTTATGAAATCGCTGCTCGAACAGCATGCTCCTGAAAGTTTGAGACTGCTGCACAAACAGACCTATAATAGATAGTGTTTGATTGTGTATTAAATGTGGAGAAAAAAAGTAACACATTATAATTTAATTATAACAATTTAACCCGATTATGCCGGCCGGCATCCATTAGAGACCCTTGTGGTGGATTCTGTGCTTCCAGGCTTCGATGTCCGGTATGTGAAATTTTTGAAAGATTAAGCTTAGCCAACAGTATATGAGATAGCATTAATATCTAGGGTCAGTATTTAAGGAGCATTTATCTTCAAAAAAAGGTTTAAAAAGAAATGTCCTCACCCCTGGGTTTAATATTTGATATAATAACACTGTCAAAGTCGCTGTGCACCATGTACCTCAATAGGAGGGAACCAATCTATCTTCAATTCCAAAATTTAAGCTTTCTAAGTTTCAGAGTCTTTTGAATTTGCATCATCGCCTTGTCACATACTTTCGTTGGAAGTGCGAAATAGGGTTATAGTAGTAGTAGCAGCAATCTAGGGGCTTGTAAAGCGGAGAATTTAGAATTTAGAATTGGAGCACACTTGGCGTTTAATGAAAGCACGAGCCGAAGAGAGAACGCTAAAATGCAGTTTTTGTTGGACGAGATCTTACTGTTAACTATATTCCATTCTGCTAACTAAAAAATTGCTGAGGTTGTTATGATGAAGGACTACAGCACCACCCTTAAACAGTTCATTGGTCTAGAATTTCGATTCTTTTATATCAAAGCCCAAACCCATCGTATGGAATTGTTTATAAATTGGTTTCTTGCAGAACTTGAGAATTCAACATCTCACTGCCTACTAGTCAGTCGGCAACTTAAACAGGAATGTACAGTGCAGTTCTGGTACTTCTAACAATTGCTTGAAAACCAATATCCTCTCCTAACCACTTAGCTAATCCCTCCCCTTATCATAAATTTATTGTTTTGAATTATATACAAAAGAAAACTACAATATTGTTTACCATGGTATTTATACCTGATAACATGTGAGTTTTCCAAACTCAGACAATACCGCGCTATTTCATTTATATTAAATAAAGACTTCGCTTTTCCTACTAGATATATTATCTGTGACGTATTATTCTCCATAACTTCATTTTTAACATTTTTAAGAGATAATGTCAAATATGATTTCCATTTATCGTTAATATCAATTTTAATTATTTTCTTTGTGGCCAGTTTCTCGTGATAACACTAGAATATTTATTAAAAAAATAAATAAAATAAAAATTAAAAATTAACTCAATTATACAAAAAACATCATTTATTAACTTACCACTTTATAAAGAACATATTTAATTTTATTAAATTTAAATTTAAAAACTGGATAAAGATTATTCAATTTTTCCAAATCTAATTTGTCTTTAAAAAGTATAAATCCAACGGTCAATTTTTCTAAACAATTTAATGCTGTTTTACTTAAAGGAAGTTCATCAATCATTAATAAGTTATCAGTTTTCTGAAGAGTTTGATAAAGTTCATTTAATGTGTCTTCTGTTGGCGATTTTATAATGTCCACCTTAAACATAAATTATTATTTTTATTAAGAAAATCAATTATAAATTTATTTTCCAAAAGCAAAAGTGGTCAGTTTATATATTATGTAAACTTTATTGCGTTCCGAGTCTTTATTTAAGAAGTGTCTTTGGAGTCATACGAGAATATTTGGAAGATCTTAAAAAAGAAATCATTCAGTACAATCCACCCAGGAATAACCCGTAAAAATAATGCTTTTGAGGAAAGTTTAAAGTTGAGCTCGAAACCTTCAAAATGAACATTCCTAGAATAATGTTTCTAGTTATTCATTATATAATCCAGTGACAGAATATATCGATCAGAATATATCGGACTCTCGACAGCCTACTTATACAATCCAATTACGGTGTTGTCGACGAATCCAGTGGATGAGAAAGAATGAGTGTATCTTTTTTTTTTAGGAAGTTCTTTATAAAACTTTTGTGCCTGTAGAAGGGATTTTGATTGAAATTCTTTTAACTGTACAAGGTTTAACAAGTTTTTCATCCGTTGTTTGATTGTCGCCCTAATCTCACCTCCTATGAAATTAGACAGGAAACATTTGGGGAAGTTATAACCAGGGTTAGCCTAGAGTCTTAGGAAGTCTTCAGAGTTTTCATTTATCTTTGCTAAGAAGTCTGTAAGAATTTTCAAGAAAGCATCAACCAACAAGTAACACTCCGCCAATTCAGTCCGTCATTTGTGTTTCTTACGCTAAAACAATCCCTATCCTTGAGGTAGACATAATTTCAGGTTAATTAGTCAGTGTACTTTTTTCAATTCTCTGTTCTAACCCCCATTAAAATCAACCACTAAATGATAAAATTACATTTCATAGAATTATTAAAAAATTAAGATGTAACAAAGAAATAGTATCTTGAAAAATATATAGTACAATTTAAGGAGAAAATATGCATTTTGATCCAAACAAACCTGCTCTCTATAGTTTAGTAAATTATTATAGAAATCACCATCTTCATTAAATAGGACTACAGTCAGTTTTTTCTGCTCATCTTTATTTTGTAAAATGTTTTGAAATATTATTTGTAAACAATCATCTATCTGACCATAGTGTTTCTCCTGGAAAAAGAATTATGTCATATAATTAACCAATTATTATTTGGTTCTTACTCCACCTCAGCATAATAATTATTAATTTTATTGAGATTATAAAAGTTAATAATAAAATAGAAATAATAACACATACACACACCTCATTAGCTGGTGCGTAATAAGGTAAGAACTTGTAACATTTTTTGATCAATTGTAGTGATAAAGGCTTAATGTTACAACGTCTAGTCAATGGTAGATGTAGTTTTAGACCTTCACAACGAAGTTCTTGAGTTATTCTATTGTAGGAAATAGTAATCTCTGAAATAAAAGTAATAATGATAATAATGGCTGGCTTAATCTGCGCTGAATATTTTATTTTATTTTATTAAAAGTGTTTTACCTTTAAAGTTGTAAGAGTCAAAATAAGAAAAATTTATACAAATCTGTCTAACAAAACGAATCATTTGAAAACTGTTACATTTCATTGTTTCGAATAAAGAAATTAACATTAGTAGCGCATCGAGGAATATTACTATGTCACCGTTCCAATGAATAACAGCGTTTATCTCTAAATGTTACAAAAAAAAAAAAATTATTAGATTTTAATAAAAAAAGAATTTATTTAGAACAGAAATTACATTAATATTTAATTACCAATTTCATTGAAACAAACTTTTTGTATTGATTTAAAATTATCATTAAATTTTACAGAAAATTCATCAAAATATTTGTAAATCTCATCGTGATTCATCTCCAGCAAAGGCTCTTCGAATATATTATTTTCTTTTGATTCCAGTAATAAATTATTATCATATTCTAGATAATTTATTTGACCAAAAGCTATGGCCCGTGTATTTAGAGCTATGTCAAATTCTCCAGTACCATTTTGTATTTCCCAGCATAATTCTGAATTTACTAAAATACATTATAATTAATAAATTTATATAGTTGATTAAAAAAAATAATAAAAAATGTATTAAATTAATATTTTACTTACGATTACCCAAAACCTCAAGTTGCTCTTTAAAAAATATATTTTCAATTACTATTGAATTGTGATTGGCGGGTGCTTCCTTCAATTTTTTGAATTTATCTAGCGCAATATTCTGAAAGTAATAATTAACATAATTAATAATAACATTATATATTTTTTTTATTTTATTTCAACCTGTGAAATAATCTATTATTATAAAAATAATAAAGAAATAGCCTACGTATTAACTTTGACTAAGTATAATGATCCTATCAAAATCAGGTCTTACTGAATTAGCGTATTGGTGAAAATCTCCTTTACTAAAAAAAACAACAAAATCTGGTTTGAAACACTCACACACTTTCTCTTACTCCAGTTCTCAAAATTATAATTGACAAATTCTATAGTTTGTGTACCAAATTTAATGAAATTCGTCGAAAACTGAAAAAATTGTTCAGTAAAAGAGGTTCATGCATCATGCAATTTTTTTTTTTTTAAATGTGTGGGTGGGTAAAATATGCACATATACTGAAACAACCAACCTATATGACAAAAGTGGGGTTTACAAACTCTCTTGCCCCGAATGCAATTGCACGTACATAGGCCAGACCGGAAGACGCCTCAAAGACAGGCACAAAGAACACATACGCTCATACAAATACAACAAAACCGACTCCACTTATGCTAACCACCTTACAAAGAACAACCACGAACCACAAAGTATAGACAAAACAATGGTCCTATTGCACCAAGGCACAAAAGGAAGACGAATGGACATTCTAGAAAAAATAGAAATATACAAACACAAGACTATCCACAAAAACATAATGAATGACCAAATAAACTATAATTCAGACACACTCTTTAAGGTCATTCCCCACACCTAACAATATTACAAACATACCAACAACTAGTATACAACACATATCTATGCATATGTATATATATACACATACCCACCCACACATTTAAAAAAAAAAAAAATTGCATGATGCATGAACCTCTTATTAAATTCTAACCTGTGGAACCAAATTTTCTTATTTCCCTGATTAAAATACAGATTATTTGCATGATCTGTACAAATACAATCTACAATTTCCGGTCAACAATTTCTACAGTTTGATATATGATGCTTTTAAATTCTCCTACCGTGCCCTATTCTTAACAAATGTCACCTTATCTCTCTAAACATATTCTTACTATAATTTAAACATAAATTAATATCATTTAAAAACAAGCATGATAAATAAAAACGAATACATTTGATTTCCTCTAAAATTATTTTAACTCTTCTCCAATTGGCCGTTTGCTGCCAACCTTCTTACATAATTTCTTGTATTAACCCTGCTTGTATTTCACATTTATGTATTACTTGTACAAGCTTTTGACTGTCCATAAACTTTGTATCGCCTTCCTTACAGCTATTCCTATTAGTACAGTATACTCCTGAAATAACTTATCGCCCCCCCCCCCCTAATAAAAATAACTTGATAAGACACTGAGCATACTTTACAACACTATTAAAAAATTTAGTTATGGAGTATTCTGCAAAACAGTAAACAAATTTATTATACACTATTTTTCTAATATCTAATCATAACTTAAAATAATTCCATTTTGCCATTAATCACATACACATAGTAACATAAACCTTATAACCTCCCCACATAATTATATACAACCAACAAGTGTGAGTAACAAGTAACAGAAACATTACGTTGAAGTGAACTCTCTACACGAACTTGGTTAATTTGCTCTGACGATTGATGAAAATCCGAAACCGATCAGGAAGAACATAAATATGCATGCTACGACGGATAAAATACCAGATGACACAGACATTTGCTAAAAACCACTTTTTTGGACTCAGGGAATCTCAAAACGCATATTTCCGGTGAAAACTCGATATCGAAAATTTGTCACGATTACAATACTTCCTCTTACTAGGAGTAAGAATTTATAGTGTATATATATATATAATAATGTGTGCCTATATATATATTATATTATATTGTAACGCAGCCATTGTGCCATCTAGGGGAAGAAGCAAGCACCTCAATTCTTCTCGTGGCCGCTGGAAGCGCTAGCGAGGCACTTCTAGATCCTTCTAGTGCGGTCTTCCACGGCCTAGAAGAATCTAGTAATTTCCAGAACCTTCTCCAGACTTATAAATAGGAGAAGAACAGCTCGAGTCAGTGAGTCTTGTTACAAATGGAGTGCGCGCTTGTTAAAAGTGAATAAAAAGTGAACTGAGAGAACTTTTGTTGGTTCATACAGTATATTGAAGTGTTTTATTTGTAATTTATTGTGTTGAACAATAAATTGGTATTGTTAGGAGTTTAGTGTGTTTTATCTAAACCGAACCCATTTAGCAACTAGTTGCAGTAGCTAGTTGGCAAAACGTTTCAATATATATGCTATAATTCTTTTTTTATATATACACTTATACAAGTATAAATATACACCACTTACACAAGTATAAATATACACATACGAGTATACTTGTGTGTGTGTGTATGTGTATGGGCGCAAAAACTAAGATTTTTTTGTATGTGTGGGTAGTTCTCAGTCCATCATGTTTTTATTTACTAATTTGAGGCAAAAAAGTTACTTTACAGGATATTCGTAAAAAGCGTTAACTTTGGAAAGTTAAGTAAAAAAATCTATGTTTTGAAACACTCTCACAACTTTCTCTTACAGCAGTTTACAAAATAGTAATTGTCAAATTTTTATAATAACTATACCAAATTTAATGAAATTTGCCGGTGTTTTTATGGAGAAAATCGGAAATACTGAAAAAAACTGTTCAGTAAAACCGCATTTTGAGTTTACTAATTTTCTTGATACTCAGTATTTTAGCCATCTATTTATTTCTAATTAATCTTGTTGAAGTGGCAGAATTTTAAAGTAAAGTAATGCCTATTTTTTCAGGCTGGCTTAACGTTCAACTACCAAATTAGGTGTCGTGGACGGGGGCGGAAGCACCTTCTTTACTGTTAACATTTTCATACCAATATAAAATTTAGCAATATACGCGGGACTCGAACTGGGGTCCTCCCACTTACAAGTCCATGCTCATTACCACTACACCAACACCCGCCCCGGCAGAATTTTATAATCAACTAAGATAGCAATTTAGAGGCAAAACAGAACCCTATCCCTACCCCAAAAGATCCCTTAAATGAATTTTCCCGGACAAATAAAAGTTTTGTAGCTCTTTAGATGTGTACTCCATATCTCCATGTGTAACCTCCATACTTTAAAGAAAATTGTTGGAGCCGTTTTAGTGAATAAGAAGCAGAAAACGGAAGAAATAAATATCAGTAAAAACGCATTTCCGGTCCTCTGATTTTCTTCAAACTCGGAATTACAACAACCTATTAAATTGTAATTATTATTATTAAGATGATATTACCTCCCTCTCATTGGTCCAGAGCCTGCTGTTGGTGTATCTTCTGGCACATGTTTGTCGGGCTTTCAGACGTGGGTGACCTCACAGCACTCATCCTTATGGATGAGTGCAGTGGGTAGTCGGCAGTCTAAAATGCGCATTTGGGGGCCCGGACGGAGCTTTGAGTAGCGGGATCCGATGTCTTTCACGACCTCCCTCAGACATCTGGTTGGATTCCTCACTGGGCATTGTGGTTTAAGGAGGCATCTCTATATAATGGGACTCGTGTCTGACCCCTTTTGTAGAGTTTGTGAGACTGAGGAGGAAACACCCATGCATCTGATGACGAATTGTTTGGGACGGTGAGGAGATTAGGTTTAGGACCTTCGGCCGGAATAGGATATCGGTAGAGGATCTTAAGCTGTGTCCTTTTAAGGTTTTGGTCCGATTTGTTCGGTCTGTGGGAAACTTAGATGGTTGGAACCTGGGCCTGGATTTTTGTTCTAGTCCCAGTGGTAGGTATACTTTAGGGGTAGCTACATGGGCCCTAGGGGGCTTTGGATAGCGTAGGGTTTACTTCCCTCCCCTTTTTGTGAATAATAATGAAGATGATATTATTGTGTAATAAATTGAAATAGCACTTTAGAAGAAAAAAAACCTTACCCCAACCCTTAAATGAGTTCTTCGGAGAAATGTTGTAAATAAACGTTGTAGATTTTTATCTCAGTAGTTGATCTAATAAGTTCAAAGAAAATTGTGGGCGCCATTTGTTAGAAGGAAAGTAGGCCAGCGGCATCTCTGGACAGATGGAAGAAATACCCACCCAATTTTCAAATACAAGTTGAATTAAATCACCTGATAACTAATTGAAGCTCGTTTAAAAAACTCACATGGGCATGTTTTGAGATCACTTACACAGAGAGACGAGAGAGGTTGTGTTATGAGTTTGAGTTTGTTCTATTTAGACATTTCTGAACAATAATAATTAAACCCGCAGGGGTGAGTGATTGTTACTGTTAGCTATACTTTAAAGTTGTTTTTAATCTAATAATAATTTCTATATAATAAGTTCTTTAATAACTTATTTCGTTACGAATGTATGTATATTTGGTGTATTTTTATTTAGAAATAACTATAAAATATTTGAACAGGTTTTTATTGTGAGGGTTAAAGAATAATTCTGAAAACAAACATCTGTTTTTTTTTTGTTGTTGCTTATCCGAACCCCACCGTGTTAACGGCTGATATTATTGCAAATAAAGACAAATGATTAAACATCGATTTTAAGAGAGATTGAAGAGGATCGATAGCATTTCGGTAATCTTAGTCATGTGTGAAAAAAACTCATGTGTGTGTTGTTCTGTTTTCTCTTGTGCTGTGTGCTAATTAAATAATTTCAGTGTGATTTCAGATTGACTAATATCTTCATTTGTGTTCATATATATATTTGTTAATTGCTTGTAATTTTGATGTGTGTAATCTTCTGTTCAGAATCTGGTAAATAAACTACCAACATATTGTGTTGCACGGATATTTATTTCTGTTTATCTTTAAGGTTTCTCCATTTGTGTCTGAGTATGCTCAGGTAACAAAAATTCAGAAGTGGGATAATAGTAGTTTTATACTTTGTCATGACAACTTTAGGCGAAATAAAGTGGGTAGATGAGGCAATAAAATTGTCACCATTCAAAGATATAAAGGTCTTTCACAAACTGGCTTTTGGTAGTGAAGGAGACCGCAAAAATAGAAGGAGACTTCGCGAGTGGGAAGGTTTCACTTTCGAAGAAGACACTGAAATATCGAGTAAGGTCCAAGAAGTTGCTGAAACTTTCACCACAGATGAACTTAGTTTAATTCGAGGGTTACTGATGTTGCCTGGAGCAGAATCTGCATATGATATGGCAAATATAATTGTTAAGAGCCTATGTGATTTGACCAGTTTGGCCCAGAGACAGAAGAATTGCGTACTGTCTGAGGAGGAGTATTCTGAGAATGACGAGAAAGAAGATGATTATACCGGAAATGTACCAGGTGAGAAATCACAAGATATTTTAATTAGTGCGCTATTAAAACAAAACGAAAAGTTAATAGAGGCCCTAACTACAAGAGGTACTAATAGAGAGTTCAAAATTATGCCTGATTTCTATAGAAATATTAAAGACTTCACAGGTAAAGAACCAAGGCATGATGCTTTATCTTGGTTAAGGAGTCTGAACAGTTTGGCGAAAATACATGGTTGGCCAGACTCTTTTAAATTGGAAGCAGCGCGTGGTAGCTTCGTGGGGCCGGCGAGAAATTGGTTTATTTCTCGAGATATCTCAACTTGGGATGAATTTGAAAAGCAGTTTAACAGAACTTATTTAGGTGTGAAAGCCATAGGAGAGCAGGGGAAAGAGATGCTGGAGAGAGTGCAAAGTCGGACGGAAGATGTGGAAGATTACTTCCAGGAAAAAGTGAGAATGTGTAAGGTTTTAAAGTTGGACTTCCAAGCTCTCAAGATGCAGGTGTTAGAGGGTCTTTGGTCGAGAGAGTTGTGCGACCACCTCTTAGGGATAACTCATCATGATGAAGATGAACTGCATGACTCAATCATAGCTTATGAAAGCGTAAACAGAGCACGTTCAGAAAGAATTAGTAAAGGAAGAATACATAAGGACCAGCACCCAATGAAGAAGGAAAGATCTCATGAACATATAGGAGAAAGAAAGAAATCCGGATGGTCAGTGACCAAGGGACTTGGGCAAGGATCCACATCGTGCTCTGAAAGTAAAAACAAATTAATAGAAGTGAACAGAAGTTCAGATCGGGAGAGGGGAATTTTGAGGTGCTTTACTTGTAGGAAAGAAGGACATATATCTCGTGAATGTCCTGATGCAAAACCAGCTAGAGAATGTTGGACATGTGGGCAGACAAACCATACTTCTAGGGAATGCACTAAGAAGAAGAAAGGGGAACAAGCAATGGATAAGTCAAGAATAGGCATAGTAAGCAGCTATTTCCAACCTGAGGTGACAAAATACATTAAAAGAGTAGAAATCAACGGCGTTCATTCAGTGCATGGGTTGTTCGATTCTGGTCCCGGAGAATGTACGTTGAGGAAATCTGCGTTTATAAGCAGAAAGTTTCAAGAATTCTGTAAGGAAAGAGGGATAAAACATAACTTAATTTCGGTGAGACATCCCTGAGCCAATGGATTAGTTGAAAGAGTCAACAGAACTGTTCTGCCTGTAATTAGAGCGTCCACAGTAAGAGACGACGAGAGAGACTGGGATCGTGATATAGCCAAGTGCGAACAAGCCCTGAATCTTAGTGTAAACGAAACAACAAACCGATCACCGTTTGAGATGTTGTATGGGTATCAACCGTCAGTGAATAATTTGGATGGTCAGCTAAGACAGTTTCTATACCAGGACTATACGCCGCCCCAAGATCTCCAAGATGAGGCTAGGTCCCGCATCAAGGAAGGACTGCTGACGATGAAAAGGAGGTTTGATAAAAAGATATACCGAGCAACGAAGTATGCAGTCGGAGACATTGTGTTCTTGAGAACGGCTAAAACCCAAACTGGGGAGCCCACAAAAACCCAACCGAGATACCGAGGACTAATGGTGATCACAGCTATAAGAGGAGAAGATTCTTATACCTTAAGCGATATCAAGCCCCAGGGAGGAAGGCATTATATTACTTCGGCTCATGTGAGCGATCTAAAATTGTAGACCCCTATGTCAGGAGAAGAAGAAAAAGAGATAGACTCTTCAGATTCAGAAGACGACCGTGAGCAGCTTAGTGGAGAATCACATTCAGAAGAACACATCACTAAAAAGGAGGATTCACAACTTAGGAGCGGAAGAAAGAAGAGGGAGCGGAAGAAGCCAGCCTTTCTTGAAGATTATGAATAATGATATCCCACAGGGATTGAGGTCAATCCCATCGTAGGATGGCCGAATGTTAACGGCTGATATTATTGCAAATAAAGACAAATGATTAAACATCGATTTTGAGAGAGATTGAAGAGGATCGATAGCATTTCGGTAATCTTAGTCATGTGTGAAAAAAACTCATGTGTGTGTTGTTCTGTTTTCTCTTGTGCTGTGTGCTAATTAAATAATTTCAGTGTGATTTCAGATTACATATATATCTTCATATATATATTTGTTAATTGCTTGTAATTTTGATGTGTGTAATCTTGTGTTCAGAACCTGGTAAATAAACTACCAACATATTGTGTTGCACGGATATTTATTTCTGTTTTATCTTTAAGGTTTCTCCATTTGTGTCTGAGTGTGCTCAGGTAACAACCGTCTTCACTGAGTTGTCGGAGCAGCCACAGGGCTTTACTATAGACGTAACACATTTTCGAGAAAATCGCAAAAAAGTAAAAGAAAAAAAAAATCATTCAGCAAAATGGTACTTCCGGTTGAAGAATTTTGACTTGATATCTTTACTGTCGAATCCCATGGTGATACCTAAACGGAATATCAAGTATGAACTTTCCACGATTTTTCTATTTTTGAGCTATGCTGTTCACATATACACATAGACAAACACATGCCATTTTCTCAAAACTACTTTTGTTGGTATCAGGGGGACCTCAGAATATGTATTTCCGGTGAAATTTCGATATCGAAATTTTGACACAATTGCATACTTCCTTTTTACAAGATCTTCCCTACAAACGAGTATGTGATGTATGTATGTATGTATGTCTGTACTTATACGAGTATATGAAGGAGAAGTTCTATCATGGGTTTCGACAAGAACGTTTTGTTCAAAATTCATCACCCGCAAAAACAATTTTATGAATAGTTTTTTTTTTTCAGTTTTTGCGATTCTCTCGAAAATGGCACCAACGCCTTTCTTTAATTTTCGCATACTATCAACACACATAGAGGCTATTTTTTTTTTTTTTTACTTTCTCTTACTCCCAGTAACAGGAAGTATTGTAATCGTGTCAAATTTTCGATATCGAGTTTCACAGGAAATATCCGTTTTGAGGTCCCCTGTGTCCAAAAAAGTGGTTTTTAGCAAATGGTCTGTGTGTGTATGTGTCTGTATGTATATGTATCTATCTATTGTGTCCCCCCCCCCGGAGACTTCTCAGTGCACTGCCGGCCTGAGAGCAGTGTTCTCTAGCTACATTGCCCATCACCGGACAGTGAGCTATAGAGACTCCTAGAAAGAGAAAACTAAGGGCAGCATGATGGATTCGAACCCGGGACCTCCGCGTCTTTGCCACAAGTTCAGCACGCTACCACTCGCTTTCTTCTCCCTTGGCGCATGCCAAATACTGGGGGGGGGTCAGAGGCCCAAGTTTGTATACTGTGTTTGTCCTTGTCTGTAAAGGGTACGGTGTACTGTTCTGATTAAGTGCATAGAGTACTGAGCTGTGGTAACCCACAGTGGGATCGCTGCTCCCCAAGTAATTGCATGCGAGCATTTCAGGATGTAACTTTCATAAGATATAATGCAAGAATAATAAAGATTGGAGGTTGACCTTATACTTTCTTATATTTTTACATCTATTTTGATATTTTAATTGTATATTACCAAAATTCCAACACATGATGAATATGTTTTTAAAAATATTGTATACAAATTCAGTTAGATAATTATTTCCACACTAAGCACAAAAAGAATATAAATATATATTTACTTACTAATAACAGGGCAGAAGGTATAACTTGTTTTCCATTAATATTATGACCATAGTATTTCTCTAAATTTCTGTCAGAAATCATCAACGTTGTCACAGATTGGCATTGTTTAATCTAAAATCAAATTTTGACAATACAATCTATTTGTTCTAGCCGCTTCCTCATGCTTAAAAATAATCAATGTTAGTATGATTACTATTTTCCGTGCTCAGTGATTAAAAAAAAACAAAAACCGTTCACGGTTTTTTATGATTCCATGGTTTTGAAGTTTATATTTGTAGAACAGTTAGGCGTACACTCTTAGCTCTCATAAAATTTTGGCAACTCTTTATGTGTATGGGCTTGAAAATTGACTGTAGTCAGCAGATCATTGTTATTATTATAATTTTAATAATAATATATAATAAATAATAATTACTTTATTAATAAATTTTTCCACAACTGACGATTTGACTGACTCCCAAGTTAATAGTGGACCAAGTGAAGGTATAGGCCCAGATAATGGAAATTCAATTTTGGGATATAAATTATCTATATTAACATTAATTCCTTCCAAATATAGTCTAGAAACAGATAACAAGATTGTATGAAAGAATTATCATTAACTTCATATATTATTGCAAAATAATATTTGAAGTTAAACTATTAAAATATCACATACTTGCCAATGACTCTAAATAAATATGCCAGATTACCATTCTCAGAATTATTAACCAACGATATGTTAGTACATTTAGAGAGTGATTTTTTAACAATTGCTTGAAGAAGACCACGAGGAGCTATTTCAATAACTATAGCTCTGTCTGGAATATGAGCTGAAGCTTCTTCAAACAATACAGAATTCAATAGATTATTCGTATGATACTCAGCTGAACTGAATTTTGCTAGATCAGTATCCCAAGAGGATTCAGGAATGGAACTGCTTATCCAACGTTTTGTTCGTTGCTTTGGTTCTGGTATAACCTAAGGTAAAATAAAAGTGTTATTAGAATTTTTTTCCAACTTGGATATATAGTATTTTGAATAAATAGTAAATTTGACTTTTTTAATTTATGTTTTAGTTTGAATAAAAATTTATTTGATTTGATTATTATATAACTTAATGCAATATGCACTCCACAAAAACCACAAACCTACATACATACATATCCTCAGTCATAGTTCAAATATTCCACTAAAAAATTGCTAAGAAGAATGTGGATGTGTTACAGTACAGTTTATTTTATTTTTTTACTCACTGTATCACTTCATGAGAAAGAATGACGATCTTTTCAGATTTTCGAAGTAAAGTGAAACATAAGTTTTAGAATCTTTCAATAAGAAAAATCATATTGGAGCAATGGAATAAACTAGATCACAACATAAGGAATAACCAACAGAGAACGAAAGGATAAGAGGAAATGTGGAATATTTACTGGGAACTATTTCACTTGCTAAAGATTGGGATTCAGGTGGACGGGGTAATAAGAATGAGTTCTGAAGTTTTCTATTGAACCTTGCATTTATTTCCGTCACTAAAAGTAAAAGATTACAGTGATAACCCGAATCCTGGTCTTCAGCGGGCAACGTTGATGTGCAACGCACTGATAATGGCCTGGATAGTGATGTAGCTCACATGTAGATTCTAGGTACTGGCGTCTGAAGCTACGGATGCAAGAACGAGCCCTGCGAACCAGCTTCTATTCAACGGAGGACCAGCTATGGATGTGACAGATCCACAGTGCACGAGAAATGAAGTAAGGTTGCTATATCTGACTGGCCACACAGTTGAGTAAAAAGCTGTGTAAATCAGCTATCAGATTCGACTGGTACTAGTTCCTTAAATGAGTTCAAGAATTTAATATAAGGTATTAAATAATAAATTGCAATGTGCATGAAATTGTCAGTGATGAAAATTAAATCGCTCCAATTTAGTTGATAACCACAACAATACGCGTAATATTGTAAAATGCTTCCTTAAGGTT
The DNA here is from genome assembly GCA_011037195.1 of Triatoma infestans. Taxonomy (NCBI): domain Eukaryota; kingdom Metazoa; phylum Arthropoda; class Insecta; order Hemiptera; family Reduviidae; genus Triatoma; species Triatoma infestans. Next base: position 33,763 of record JAAEAF010002606.1, on the reverse strand, counting down.
GCCAAATCCTCAGCTAGTGAAGCAAGAATGTTAAAGTAGATATTGGTTATAGTAATAATAATAATCGCAGGAAATTAAAATGGAAAAGGACCAAATAACTGTTCTTACCACCAGCCTTGGAATCCCAACCTGATAAAGAATTAATTGAGAAGATCGTAATAATCCCTCTTGAAAGTGCTTGTGACGAGATGTCTAGAACAAAATGAGATTCAATTGGATGAATTAGTTGCTTGAGCTGCAAAAATAATCGAGTTCCGGTTTTAGAAACCATGTGCTGTGGATTTCAAGATGGCAGGTGAACGACTAATACCTAATTAGGATTACAAACGCAAACTTGGAACTGACTCACTGAGGTAGACCCAACGAGAAATGCAAACGGCGCTGCTGACTAGATCACCTCAGCGGTTTGACAACATGATCCTTTAATCAATGCAATATTGTGCAAGGTACCAATTGTAATATAGTATAAACCGAATAAAAAATAGAATGAATCTTCATATAAATAGAATAATAGAAAATACGACTGGCTCAACCGTGTGACCAGTCAGATTTCAAACACAGTAAGGGGAGCTCCCACAACTAATTGTCTCCTCCGTTAGCAAATCGCGTAAAAATACGCGACAGGAAATGTTCCAGTAAAATATTAGGAGATCCAGGCAGTGAGTGAGGAAGAAGTAGAATAACTGGGAAGAACTGGGATTGACTAATGGAATTGTTTCTCTGAAAGAGGCATCTAGAAACTTGTTAAAGACCTTGTAGAAGCGAAATGCCAAACAGAGGGACATACCTGATGCAAATATTTGAGTAGGAGAGGTGCTGCAGGTTTAATATATCTGCTGTGATAGGAAATATTAGATACGTTAACCAGTTTAGCAAATATTCCTTTCTCTTTGAGGCTATTAACATACTGTTCCACATCTTCAGCTGGGCCAGACAGTGTGCAACTAATGTTAGAATTATGACAGGCTACTTCAATTGTAGGTGGCAGCTGATCCTTTATCTGGTTATAACCTAATCCTGAAACATGTAATATTTTATTTTTAAAAATTAGAATTTGAATATAATTGTGAATTAACAACAACATTTCCTATACTTGATAAATGCATTTTGCATTTATTTTGCAAAAATCAAATCCTAAGTTTAGTATAGTAAGTTGGCCAAGTGCCCTAATAAAAAGATGGAACAACAAACAACAAGCTGAGGCATTACATTACATGTGATGTCCTTAGATTTTTTTTCTTCCTAGGAGCCTCTACAGCTTACTGTCGTCCGGTGATGGACAGTGTTCTCTGTAACGAGAGAACACTGCCCGGAGGCCGGCAGTGCACTGAGAGGCTACGGAAGCCATGACCACAGACATGTAAAAAGGAAATAAATACCAAATAATCAGGAGAGCAATGGTAATTGGGTTCTTGAGGCAGCCAGGATACAGTAATGGATTGTTAAGCTCATGATGATGATGATGATGATGATGAGTTGGTAGTTGGGAGCAAAATCTTTTTCAGTATGTGTTACCCACCAGAAATCCAGTTTGCTATGCATATTTAAACTTAGTTTCCCATTTTATAAGGAAGTTTAGTGGAGGAGATAAATTTGGGAGGAAGCTGAGTTGTTTTACCGTTTAAGAGTATCGTCCAAAAAAAATGCATTGCAAGGTTCAAAATTGATAACTAGTGACCGGTAAAGAGGTCGACAAAGCCAGAAGTGAAAGCATAACGGAAAGAGAGATGAAATCTATTCTAACAGGTCAGCTTGACTTGAAAGGCTACATTAAGAAAGAAGGGCGCAGAATCTTAATGATATCAGTCAAACCAGGGAGCAGAATCTTGATGATATCAGTCAAAAAAAGAAGCAGAATCTTGATGTCATCAGTCACATAAGTGAAGCAGAATTTTGATGACATCAGTCAAACAAGGGAGCAGAATCTTAATTATATCAGTCAAACCAGGGAGCAGAATTTTGATGACATCAGTCAAACAAGGAAGTAGAATCTTGATGACATCAGTCAAAACAAGGAAGCAGAATCTTAATCAGAGATATTTTCCTTGATAGCCTGCTTCTTTTTGTGATCATCGACCGGTTTTGGGCGTTCGCTCATCATCAGGATGCGTTTGTCAAACAGTGTGATAACATAGATTTGCACAGAGCAAATTTAGTTTATACACTGGTGTATAAACTTGGTGAATTCTGCTTCCTTGTTTGACTGATGTTATCAATATTCTGCTACCTTGTTTGACTGATGTCTCCAAGATCTGAGGGTATAAACTAAATTTGCTCTGTGCAAATCTATGTTATCACATTGTTTGACAAACGCATCCTGATGATGGACGAACGCTCGAAACCTGTCGATGACCACAAAAAGAAGCAGGCTATCACGGAAAATATCTCTGATGCTTTCCAGCTGTGCGGAACCAATACAACAACAGAATCTTGATGACATCAGTCAAACAAGTGAGCAGAATCTTGATGACATCAGTCAAACAAAGTTAAATAGCAAAGAAAATTTGAGTTATACCTATAAATTTGATTTTTCAGCATTCTTACCAACAGCAGCCATCATTCCTTTTATTAATGGAACTTCAAGTGAAGCTTTCCCTCTGGAATATGCTCCCAGTATCATTTGTTCAGCAGTAAAACATCCATCAGCATAAGCACAGCCAAGTTCACCAACAGAATGTCCTATCATTCCGTCAGGTTTTACGCCTAACTCTTTGAGCACATCCACTAATCCAATCTGTTAGAATTTAATTAAGATCAGGCCGCGTTCGAGCAAAACAAAATGTTGTATACAATGGAGTTATTGAAATAAATGACAAAAATACTTAGAATTGACTTGTACTAAATAAACTACGTTTCTCAAATTTATTTTTCAAATAATAAGCACATAATGTAAACTGCTGGACAAAAGTATTGCATACAATTTTAAAATGATCTAATTTGAATTTCCAGTCTATTACTGCATTTTTTTTTATACATCGTTGTAAATGAACTCTGAACCAAAGAGAAATAAGAGACTGAACCATTTATTTATGTTTTCAAGTGACTAATTCTCTGAACTCTTGAAAATACAATAATAATTCCAGTTCTTTACTTTCACTGTTTCTGGTAATTTCTCTCTCCTACACATTTTTGTTTAGTTTTTCTTATCAGTTCTTTTTTTCGCATTTTGTTCTTAACATGCCTCTTCATGGTAATTATTCGGATGAAATTGCAGTAAGTGTGGTGACAGTACATGAGGAATGGCTAAATCAAGCAACAATTCCTCAGAAACTACGAATGAGCCACTGTCTAAAGCATTTTAGCACGCCATAAGGAGACTGGTAGCTACTCTGGCCGCCCTAGAAGTACAACCAGGACAGATGAGAGATTTGTCTTAGGGAACAAGTTCGTCACTAGCAATCAATTACGTCACTTGATCGCTGATGTCCATAATGTCGATATTTCAAGTAGGACAGTCAGAAGAAGGTTAAATGAAGCAAATTTGGCTTCCAGGATATCCGCTACTAGCCCTCTTCTCACCAGACCACATAGAATCGCCAGACTGCAATATTCTCGAGAACATGTCAATTGGACAACAGAGGATTGGAGACGTGTTTTATTCACAGATGAGCTGAGATTCACCCTACATTCTCCAGATAGAAGGATGAGAGTTTGGAGGCGTCAAGGTGAGAGATATGCAGAGGCTAACATTTCTCCAAGAGTGGTTTTTGGTGGAGGTGGTGTTATGATTTGGGGATTTGTTAAGTTTTGACGGACGTACAGACTTACATATCGTGGAAAATGGAACGCTAAATGCCCGGAAGTACCTTGAAGAGGTTCTTCAGCGATATGTTGTGCCAATTTCTGAAAGAATCGGTGATGATTTTCTATTAATGCAGGACAGTGCTAGATGTCACACTGCTCGAGTTGACCTTGAGTACCTACAGGATGTTGGGATTCGACGTTTAGTTTCTCAATTGGAAGACGCTCAGACTTCGGCTCAGGGCGTCTCAGGGAGCTATGTACAGCAGTTATTGAAGACTGGAATAGATTTCTCAAGAGGTTATCCAAAATCTACCCTCTTCAATGCCAAGGACGCTTGCTGCAGTTATCAGAGCAAGAGTAGGTATCACTAAATACTGTTGAAAAAAATGAAGAAGTGATAATAAATAAGAACCATTTTAATTTTGAATTTTACAGATTTTTTTTTTTTGAGCTTTATTTTTTATTCTGTGTTATAAAGCCAGGTTTTTCTTAAATCTTTGGTAGTTGTTCTTCTTTCCTTTGGATTAGAGTTCAAAAACATGAATCCATAAAAGAAAAATACGAAAATATCTTTCAACTTCAAATTATAATACTTTGAAATTTTATGCAATACTTTTGTCCAGCAGTTTATTTCAATTAAAAAATATATAAAAAAAAACTTTGGCACAACTGGCCCCATAATGGACCAAGGCTTTCCTGACGGCGTTTCTTTTATTCGGAACGTATAGTTCCAGCCGCCGTTTGTATAAGCCTTCGTTACTCGGTTCGCTACAAACTGTATTTCTCCATTTTTTTCTCACGACACTGGATCAATACTGTTTGTTCCTACAAAGGACTCAATCCCCAAATTCTCACACTAAAGGCGAGTACCCTAACCACTAGACCAACGCATGAGCGCAAATCATTTAAATAACTATTCATTAAGAAAAAATAGTAAGAAATTAGAGCTAAATGTGCAAAAACGAAAAGTAATGTTTAAAAAAAAAATCGATTATAAATAGGTTCACAGCTAGTGCTCTTTTAAAGCTCAAAATGAGTGATATTTTGGCCACTCGACTTCAGTAAATATTTAATTTCCTGCTTCCGTGGGATGATTAGATTTCTGAATAGATCTTATCACAGCACCGGTTTTTCACTTTGAGATCTCAAGAGAATTTCTGGTAATGAGCAGTTAGTTAAGTTGTCTAAAATAGGTGTAATCCTCCGCATCAGTGGTACCAGACCTATCATTATTAGGACTTATTGATTCTTATTTATCGAGTGTTTATTACTAACGCAAAACGAATACTATAATAGGCGTTTGTCGTGATTATTTATCAATCTTTAATTATGATTAATTTTCTAATGAGTAACCTTTTTGACTATATCCTAGTCGCTATACTTTCAATGTTTAGTTAATATCTATCAAAAACAAAATACAAAAAAAATTGCACCTATCATTGAAGGGGTCCATATTAGTTTAAGCGAACTCTCACTGAGTAGAGAAAAATACTAAATTAATATTTCATGAACACAAAAAGAGAATGGAAAAGTGATAACACCTGTATAGCTGCTATACCAATAAAAGAATTCAATATAGAATCGTAAATATGTGGATCAGTAGAATGTATGATTTCCAACAAATTAATTCCTTTTGGTTGAAGAACTTCATGGCAATAGTTTATAGCTCTTGCAAATGTTGGTAATCGCATTAGATCTACGCCCATTCTAGGCCATTGTGAGCCCATTCCAGAGAATAAATACCAAATAGGTCTCTTTTCTCCTGTATCACATTGCTGTAGAAAATTTTTGAAATGAAAAAATGATTTTGGTATAAGCAAGATACATAAAAATAAATTTCAAAGAACAAGAAGATTATGCTCGTCTGGCTTAATTACGTTTTAAATGAAAAACATTTAAACTGAATCAATAAAAAGATTAATGTACAAAATAAATTTATAATAAAGTAACTAATAAAATTAAATAGCTTACTGGAGATGGAGCAAATAAAGAAAGGCGGATCTGAAGCCAAGAGGTGGGCTTGATGGATGTGGTATAAGGAAAAATTATTATTACCTGCTGCTTTCAAGTGAGACAAATATAAAAGTTATAGGGGCAAGAATTAGTGTGGAGTAAACAACGAATGTGAATTGAGATTTTAATATGCCATCTTAATGCAGAGTCAGTTAGGGAATCTGGGCACTTTGGGATCTCAAAGTTGCATCTTAAGGATTATTTCATGAAATATTTATGTTACTTTCTAGAGATTCTCCAAAGAGTCCCGTAAAAACTAGCATAAACAATCAAAGTGGGAAAAATTAAGGAAAACAAAAGGTATGTCTTTTTTTTTTCTTTCTTTTTTGGAAGGCTCTGCTGGGATGGTTTATCATTTTCATGTAAGGATGAACAATTGCAGATTTGTGTAACATAAATCTCCCATGAATTATGCCGTTCAAAAGTTATACGAAGTTATTTGTTTGTGGGGCATACCAGATTATATTTTGTGGCGGTGAGGTTATCGAGGTGTAGGAAAAGTAGATTTGATGAGAGCATTTGCAAATGAATATCATGATTTTGATTTCAGAGAATTTAATTTCAAATAATTATGACCACCCTAATTCATATTTTAAAGAAGCCGGAGTGGGAGCAGATATCTTCAGCAGAAAGGACATTGATAAATTTCTAAGATTTATAATTTTTTTCTCTTTTGAGATCATTAATCTTAATAAAGATCTCCATCGTTTAATTAAGTTAATAAAGAAAAATTTACTTTGATTTCAAACTCCTCTTTATCATTTGTGTTCAGCAATGTATAACATCTAAAATAATATCCTTTCAAGGGTGACTTAAAGACATAGTGAGTCAACCTAAGGAATTCCTCGTTAAAAGGCATCGTTTCCACCTGCAAATAAAAATGTTGCTTCTTCATTTCTATACTTAATAAGGGTCAATAAAATTAGACTTACAAATTAATTTACCCTTTCAACCACATTTCTCAAAAAGTTTTCATTTCTCCCTGAAATTATAAATAGCCAAGGTATATTACTGGAAGATAATTTTTTTAAATTGCTTTTAATTTTTGAATTCTGTTTGATAATGACATGCCCATAACTGCCGGACAGTCCTATACTGCTTACTCCAACTATATTTCCATTTAGAGGAGTTGGTTCAGTGATTACCTATAAAAAAAATTATGCAGTCAGATTTCAAAAACATGTGTAAACCTATTAGTTGCATAATTGTTTTGTGGTCATAAAAATTAAAAAGAAATTCCTAATTATGGTAGATTCTTCTCGACCGTTGCTTGTATGAAGGAAAAGGATCGTGAGTTTCGGTCTTTTTTTTGAAAAAAATAAAAAAACTTAAATTCTTGCCAACGTTTCGACAAATATATTGTCTTTTTCAAGGCATAAAAAAAAAAATAAAAACTATTAAATAATCTTTAAAACATATCAAACTTGAAAACTTATGTATAATTTTGTAAATAAAAAGTTGAGAACACCTCAACAATACAGAGAATAGTGAACAAATTAAAAAAATCATTTTAGTTTTTATTTTTTTATTTTTTATGCCTTGAAAAAGACAATATATTTGTCGAAACGTTGGCAAGAATTTAAGTTTTTTTATTTTGTTCAAAAAAAAGACCGAAACTCACGATCCTTTTCCTTCATGAAATTCCTAATGCTACTCAAATTGTATTTATATTTATTTTTTTGGTTAATAATTTTTCTAATATTTCTCCGAGTTTATCCCAATCCATTCTCTGATATCAGAGCAGGAGCACGTATGTACTAGTTGGTCAAGAGCATTAATAAACTAGGAGAATCGTTAGAAGAAAGATCGTTGAGTGTAGTTGTGGAAGTAAAGTTTGAATATGTCTATTATATCTTGTTGCTTTCAACAGGAAGTTCCTCAATGTGAACGTTCAGATGGTGCGCAGCAGAGGTAATTCTCAGAATAAAGAACAGATGAGAATGAGATCTGACTAAGTGGTTTGTTATTCTGCACCATCATTCTTGTTTAAGATTGCAATCATCACTTGCCAAGAACAGTTGCCCAGAAGAGGAAAAATAATGCTGAAATTGCTTAGAAGTTAGGGTAGTAAAGTAAACATAGAGAGAAAATCTCTCAAAGAAGAGAAATCTCAACCACTCAAGCCTCCTACGTAGTACGTGTAGGCTGTTTCCTCTTCTTCCTGACAAAACCTGCTCAGGCCCATGCTACGCATGTGTCTACAGTGGCCAGTGAGAAGTCCTATAATCGTCCGTATGGCCGTATGGCTTTGTTGGAGTAGTTTTGTCTGAAGCCTGGGCGGGTAGCTATTAATAAATTTTTCCACCTGCCTCTGGTCTCGAGCTTTCGCCCACTATTCTTGTGATTTATGTGAATCCATGCTTTGGTGGTTGCACTCATATGGTATTATAATAATGGATTATATTATATATTTAATTAAAATTTGCTCAGATTATATAGTATATAATACTATGTTCTTGAAATAGCTGAGCATATATATTTTTGATACTCACATCCATCTGGCCAGATAATAATGCTGGTACATCAGGATTTGGAGAAGTGTAATGTAAGTTTGGAGCAATAAATCCAGATCGGAAAGCCATCAAAACTTTAACGATAGACATCAGGCTTGATGCACCTTCAGTATGGCCAACATTACTTTTAACACTGCCAATAGCCAATGGGGTTGTTCTGTTTGTACACATCACTTCTGATATACAGTTTAATTCTAAGGCATCCATTTTCTACGAAAAGAAATTAGCTTTAGTTTTTGGTTAGCATCAGATGTGAATGTTATTCAGGATAAAATAGGTTAAAAGAAGCCTGGAGAATATCAAAAACCTCAGAGAAACGGGTAACGAAAATATTAGTCTTATAATAAAAGATGGAATAAGGTATATTGTGGAAATACAATGCCTCTACCATACCAAATTGCTACGAAACGATTTGTCTACCATCTATGTCATCGACATCTGCAGTTTATCACTCTTAAGCATTCCAAGAGCTCCGGCTAGATCACAGAAGAGCAAAATCCAGATTTTGATTATAAAGTTTCAGCAGGCACTGGAATCAATTAAATACTGTTTGCAATGCCCAATAAAGAGTTTACAAAGACAGTTCAGAACTAATTCATCACGAAATTTTGTCGAAATAAGTCTCGCATAGTTACTAATTCTCTAATTAGATAACTTTCTTAATCTTTATGTACTCTAAGTGATAAATGTCATCTCATACCTAATGCAATGTATTGAATAAGTGGAAGTAATGAGAATAACTTTTATTCGAATTATTCGAGTAATCAGGTTTGTGATAATAATACAAACAGATACGTTACACAGACACAGATACATGCATGCACAACGACGCTATATATATATAATGAGAGAGAGAGAGAGAGAGAGAGAGTTGAAGTCAAATCTCTAACGATCAAGATGATGAAGGATCATTTGACGATGGATGAAAATTTGAAAACGATCAGAGCTAATGAAAAGAAACATGTTAAGATGGATAAAATTTCCATAACTTAACTATACTCACTTTTGAAGCACTACCATCTGCTTCTATGTAACAGACTTCCGATGGATCAATTTGTGCTTCTTTATAGACTCGCAATAATAGATCTTTATATAGCTCAGGACAGAAATCTGTAAATGAAGTGGGACGTGAACCAAGGTTGTGTGTAAGAACGTTTACAACAGTTCCATAGGACCGCTTGGCATCCTCTGCTCTTTGCAAGAAAAACACTACACATCCTTCTGATCGCGTATAACCATCAGCTGTAATATATAATTGACATTATTCCTTTGTCTTTACAAGTAAACTTAACTTTGCACTCTCGCTATTGGTTTAGTATATTTACCGTCAGCACTGAAACACTTCGTCTTGCCATCGCTATTCAATTTACCCAATCTTTGATAATGAAAAGAAACTTCCGGTCTGTATACAGAATTAGCGGCACCTACTATGACTGCAGCACATTGACCGCTAGATATTAACCTGTAAGCTTCCTGTAGGGCTAACATTCCTCCATTCCAAGTGTCCTGCAGTACAAAACTTGGCCCTGATAAAGTTTTTATCTGTTATATCAACTGTGGAGGTCAAATAAAAATAACAAACATTCATTCTCTTTGTTCTTACGAATTTTTTGACCTAGTATTATTGTTGCTTGAGCTGATTTTTTACTTTCTCTTATTTTTTTCACTAAGGAAATGGTTAATTTTTACTTTCTGTTACTGTCACTTTTTACTTCCTGTCTTTCTGTTTCGGTAAATATTGGTAATGTATCAATTTGCGAAATTGAATTGTCACGGGACAATATGAATTGTCATGGGACAATACGTATATCAATTAGAGGACCTCTAAGTCCAAAAAAGTTTTTAGCGAATGGTGTGTATATGTATGTGTGTGCGCGCGCCTTTGTGTTTGTTGTATGTATGCGTGTGAACAAAATATTATGTCAAAAACGAAAAATTGCAAGAAACTCAAATTGTGAGCATCTAATAAAGAACACAATCTAGCAACCGGAAGTGTATTTATATTGAATCATTTTTTCGTGATTATCTCGTTATTTGGGTTCAACGATTTTATGAAACTTCCTAATTATCTACTCATTATAAATATCTATCACTTTTATTTGTAAGAGTTTTACCTACGCCTTTACTTGGAATGACATCCTCCATGATTTATTTCTTATTGGCAACAGATATTGACGGTGAAAACGAGAGGGGAGGAATGACTATATACAAGAGACGCATTTTCACCAATAGTTCTCTAACACTTAACTTTAACCAGACAACGAATTTTTTTTTTTTTAAAGGAGCGTAAGCAATTGTGGCTAGGCGGCCGGAACTTTTTACAGCACTGCTGGCTTCCGGGCAATATTCTTTCGTTATAGGCAACACTACCTAACACCGGACAATGAGTTGTAGAGGCGATTAGGGCATGAAAATTTAAAGGCAACACAGATCTCCGCGTTCCAAATCCAGCTTGTTACCACCCGGCTAGTATCACCCTCATAACTAATGTTGTATCATACCATACTGCTTTGCAATACCATAAATTAAAAATAATTACCATTCAAATTCAAAAAATATGATATTCGATTTGCTTGCATTCCTCTGCTCTGGCCAACCATTCCAGGACCTTGAATTTTTTGTGTCATAGTAATGCTCAGTTCTGTTTCACTGAGAACAGAAGACATTAAAACTGCAGTGTTGCTACCATTTAAGCTGAACGGGTTGACACCTGCAAGTAAATCGCTAATATTTATTGTTTCAAATATCTGACTATTATATAGTAATATTTATATATGAAATGTACCTGCATCGCAGATTGCTTCAAATGAGCATTGTAAACTTTCTGTAGTTAATTGATCCATTAAGTTATATAATTCTCTGTGAATGCCAAAAAATTTGTAATCCAAAGCGAATGTACGTTTTAATTTTCCAATAAATATCGGAATTCCCTCTAAAACTAAAAATTAATAAATTATATTAAGAATTAAGAATAATTTATTATATAAATCATATTAAGAATGTAGGTAAATTGAAATTCCATAATATTGCAATTTTTTTTTTGTTTTTTTTAAATTTAATCAACGATAGAGTCGTTATTAACGAATTTGAACAAAGTTTATAAATGTATTAAGTTGAAAGAATAAAAAAAAAGTTCGGAAAGAAATCTTAAGTTAAAATTTAAGAAAAAAATCAAAATAATGACGTTTGGCATTTTAAATATGTATGTAGATAGATATCGATATAGAATTACAGATATGACTTTTAATTTACATCTATTTGCCCTTTGCTTTATTTTATTTCGCTGCTACCCTTTGGAGAATTCTTCACAAATCTGAATGTGGTCATCGCGTTAACATAGCAGGAAGGTTCTCATCGATTTCGCTTTGTGTTTTATGGAACAAAATATTCAGGGGAAAAAAATTGATTTGCAAGAAATCTTTGAGGTTAGGTTTAATAACTAAGCCCTCAATATAAATTTTGTTCAGGATTGAGACACTGCCTGGTCTACAATATAGTCAATGTATCTCGTATCTCCTTAAATTGGACCAAAAAACCGACCGGAAATACGAGGGTCATTCAATGAGTAACGAGACAAATCGCTGAATTTATTCAACCAATACAAAAGTTTAGCTACTTTTCAACATAGTCCCAAGCAACATTTATACACTTGTCCCATCGTTCTTCTAATTTGTGTATACTTCTGGCATAAAATTCTTTGGGTTGATCTCGAAGCCACTTTTGCACTTAATTTTTAACTTTGTCATTGGGTTGAAAACTTTCCCACGTCTAGCCTCTTAAGGGGTCCAAAGAAATGGTAGTCCGATGGGGCGAGGTCGGCGCCTGTAGGGAGGATGTGGCAGGATCTCCCATCCCAATTGTGAAGTGTTTCTTGAGTCAAGCGTGCGGAGTGTGGGCGCGCGTTGTCATGAAGAAAATCACGCCTTTAGTCAAGAGTCTACGACGTTTCGTTCGAATGGCAGGCCTTACTTTGTTTGTGAGCATACACTGTAAATACTGGCTGTTGATGGTTCGTTGATCTTCGAGATAGTCACAGTAAATAGGCCCCTGCGAATCCCAGAATACTGTAAGCAAGACTTTACCTGCAGACGGCTGGGTCTTGAATTTCTTTCGACTGGGAGAACCCGTATGCTTCCACTCAATGCTTTGACTCTTCGGCTCAAAATGGCGTATCCATGTTTCATCACATGTTACAATTCTATTGAAAAATTCTTTTTCAATTAAACATCGTTCTTTCAACTGTTGACTGATTTGAAACCTGGTTTCTTTATGGGCTTTGGTAAGTTGTCTTGGAACCCATCTCGCACAAGTTTTCTTGTAATGCAGCTTATTCTGAATAATGTTATGGAGAGTTCCAACACTCGCGTGCACTTCTTCAGCTATCAGTTCAACAGCAATACGCCTGTTATCCTGAATTAACGCGTTAATGCGAGATTCGAGGGAGGAAGTTGCAACTTCAACCGGTGGTCCACTTCGTTGCTCGTCACCAGACACTTACACGGCCACTTTTAAACTGTTCTACCCATTTGTAAACGTTCGTTCAAACAATTATTCCCGTACACTTTCAACATTCTTTCATGCATTTCACTACCTTTGATACCCTCTACAACTAAAAATTTAATCGTTGAGCGTTGTTCTTCCGAGGTGCAATGCTAGAGCGAACTCGCCATTGTTAACTGAATACATTTGAGGTTATGCTTACCAAATACTCTCGAACAGCTGATGAGAAACAAGATGGCTGAGGATGCCAGCTTGTCGCACTGTAACTATTGCATTGATTTAAACAAACCGTTTCTGAGCTACAGCGATTTGTTTCGTTACTTATTGAATGACCCTCGTAAAACGGTTCTCACATCCTATAAATATTATAAATGCTGAGACCGAATAAATGTTGAGCAAAAATCTGGTGTACATACGTATAACTTGATTTTTTTCTTAGATTATGAAATCATTTAAAAATATTTGTTCTCAAAGTTTAGCTTTATATATATATATATATATATAGAGCATGTGTTAGCAAGCAATAGTAGTTGAATTTCTATATTGTAGAAAATGCTCCAGTTATATTTGAAATCAAACTTCATGGAACATTTTTGCGGTAAAGATTTCAAATAAATAGATTGTTTTTATTCGTTTGTGGGGAGGGACTAAACCTTACGCTATTCAAACCCCCACTGGGTCAATATAGTAACCCCAAAGAATAACAACATCAAACCGGGTAAATAAAGGGATACATTTATATCGGTGTGCAGTTGTATTCCAAGTTTAGAGAAAATCATTGCTCCTTTTTTGGAAAAAATACAAAACCTGGTTTATAAAATCGCTTTTCCGATAACTGATTGGAATTCTAGCAATGCTGCTTTTAATATATATTTTCTTTTAATCTTATACATGTGGAGAACTATTCATTGTACAGAAATGGCACTTTAGAGAAAAGCATTAAATTATAGCTTTCTCAGTAAGTAACCATACAAAGAAATCACTATTCTTGGAGAAAAGTTATAAGTTAAAGTGAAAGGCATTTATGTGCGAAGGTAGTATGCACATAAGCAGATGAAAATATAAGAATCGCCAGATCTACGGCTTCTCTGACCGGAGCATTTAAAGGAATTTAGATTATGACAAAAAGACTAAGTCTTAATATAAACCAACAGAAGATAAAGCCATATAATCACTACGAAAAAAGTGCCTATCTCTGAGATTCATGTTTTTCATAACAAAAGAAAATGATGTAATAGGAGAAATCAAGGCAAGCATTGCTGCCAGTAATCGATGCATAGTATATGCGTGCAAAAATTGCAACAGTTTAGAAGCCTGTCGTGAATAACAAAATTATTGGTTTACAAAAAAAATCATTCGATCCACATTTACATATGCCAGTGAAATCTGGGTTCTAATCCAAAATAAAAAATAAAAATGCTGTGGATATGGGAACGTAAATTCCTGAGAAAATATTCGGCTCTGTCACTGCAAATGGAGTGTGGCGAATCTGAAAAAAAAAAAAATAGAATTGTATGATCTCTTTTTTGAGGCAATAGAACAACCCAGACTGTGATGGCCTGGTGTTCGCGAGCAGGGTCCGCCAGATGGAAATAAGAAGATGGCATACAACCATTGATGAGGCCAAGGTTCTTCAATGACTTTGGAAATAGATATGATCCGTTTGGGAGATAGTGTACTGCGACCTGAAAGATCTATTATACCTTCCGAAACTATTCTCAGTGCAATCTTCTGAACATTACCCACCACCGAACAATGAACCGTAAAGGCTTCTAGGAAGAGGAAATCTAAAGGCATCACTGCTTACCAGCACCATGGAACTAATCCCGTCCCTGACTAATTTAGAAAATTTGACACGATTTCAATACTTCCTCTTCCGCAATGCTTCCTTAAGAGAAAGTAAACATTGCAAGTTTCAAATAAAAATAACTAATGCCAACAAAAACAAGAAATAATTATACGAGTATAATAAGATATCATATAAGAATATAATATAATAAAATATGAATTTTTTTATATTACAAGAATTCCAGTATTGATGCTCTTCTATTATATCTCCGTCATTATACAGTTTTGATTCAAAATCGTTAATATCCTCACAGCCAGGGAAAATGCCACTCATACCAGATATCACTACCTCATACTTTTTTGGACCCATTATCGATTTTCTTATGACTGTTGTACGTACAGTTGATCTATGATTCTTCGGAAGATCCCCACAAAAAACAGTCTGAAAAGAAACATGCATAAGTCATTTAATTATAAATAATGATAAACATAATTTGCATAAATATAATTAGTGCAATAGTCTAATGAAGACACAGCCTTTTAGATGATGAATTTTTATAAGAAGTCTGGCTGTTTTATTGCAATTTGCGATTCCCTCAGCAGTGTATACTATTTATACCAACTCATATCATTACTATTTCTTACTCCTGGTAAGAGGAAATCATGCCAGATTTTCTAAATTCAGTTTTCAACGGAAATTTTGGGATCTCCTAAATACGGAAAAAATGTTTTTAGCGAAAGGTCTGTTTCTGTGTATATGTGTCAACAGAATATCTCGCAGGAAGCTTAGAATCGTTCCCATCAAGTCAACCCCAAATATACTTGCTTCCCTTCCACTCCTTAGTGAACAAATTTAATGTTTAATATTAGTATTTTCACTTAAATATTTCGTATTTTGCATGTGATCTTAATTTTGTAAAGCAGTGTTGCCAGGTGTAGGGGAAAATCCCTCTTGTAGGGAGATTTAAGGTACTAAAGGGATTAAGGGATTTTTCTTTGTAAATGTGTGAAACGTAGGAAATATTCACAGTACTTTAACTGCACAAATTAATTTTTTTTATTTTTATTGATTGGATATATCGGCTTGAATGTGAGCATGAGTAAGTGATATTGCACATAGTCACATAGAATAGGTTACAGTCGTGTATTCTTTTTCCCTTTTTAAAATTTCTTTACTTGGGAGAATCAGAGCATATTGCTCAATTGCCATTTGTTCATGCATATATTAGTCATTAGTCTTGTAGTGTTGTTGGCAACTGCAACTCACGTATCATGTGATCGTTTGATTGACCTCGTTTGTAAAGAGAATGATATCAAAGAAGTTTAGAACTGTGGCGGCCATGTTGGTTAGTAGGATGATCTTTATTAAAGTAAACAATTTTTTTAAGTAAAATATCATTTAAAAATATATTCATAACATACCAAAATTCCTAAGAATCTGTAGGGATTTTTGTGCTAAAAAAAGGGATTTTTCAGAGAGTGCGAGGGAATTTTCATTGTCACCACCTGACAACACTGTTGTATAGTCTTCTCCAAATTGTTGTATGTATTTACAATACAGTTCTCTCCAGCCCAAAGTAATTTTCATTATATTAGTTAAATCCTAAACACTGTGCATACTAAGTTTAAAGGAAATCGTTATAGAGGTTTCGAGAAATTCCTCTTCCCCCCCCCAAAACTCAAAACTATAACTGAAACAATGTCAAATTTAGCAATGCTTTTAATGTATATTAATATTTTATATTTGCTAGAACCATTTATAGTTTATAGAATACATTATTAAATAAAGTAGCGATTTATAAGGAAGCATAACCGTTACTTATCCTCTCAGAACTCCGTAGACAACAATTTTCCTGGGGAATATGTTAACAAATTAGGGATTAGAGATAGTGATAAGGATTCATTGGTGTAGAACGGTATATGAAATTGAAAGAAAATCATTCCAGGCGCTTTCAAGAAAATCACGAAAAATTGAGAAAAAAAAAATTCAGTAAAATTGCATTTTTGGTTGATAGATTTTGTTCAAAAACCTTTCTAGAGTCAGTTACGGTGGTAGCACCTAATTGGAATACCAAATTTGAAGTTTCTTGGCGATTTTGAGATATTTTGTTCACGTACAAACACATCTGTATTAACATGCAGAGGAATTCGCTAAAAACACTTTTTTCAGTAAAATCTGACATGATCCCGAATACTTCCACTTGACAGAAGTAGATTGTTGCAGGGCATTATTGCACTGCAACTTGAAAGATCTATTGTGCCCCTCCCCTGGAGCCTACTCAGTGCATTGCCGGCCCCTCCAACAAGCAGTGTTCTCTATCTACAGATAACACTGCCCATCACCGGACAGTGATTTCTAGAGGCTTCTAGGAAGAGAAAATCTAAGGGCAGCATGCTGCCTTCGAACCCAGGACCTCCGCGTTGCTAGTCCAGCGCGCTACCGTTGAGCCAATTTCCTTGTTTCTCTCCTTAGCTTAGGCCAATTAAATAGGGACGAAAACCCTAGTTTGTGTACTGTGTTTGTCCTTGTCTGTAAAGAGTGTAGTGTATGTAGTTTTAATGTATTGTGTACTGTTCTGACTAAGTGTATGGAGTACTGAGCTGCGGTAACCCACAATGGGGACGCAACTCCCCAAGTAACTGCATGCAACAGATACCCTTGCAGGCTATCTCAGAAGTAAGAGAAAAATGTTTTTTAGTAGTTTACTTCACGATAAGCCTTTTGTAAGCCTTGGCCGATTATTAAGTGGTAATCGTTCTTCTTAGGTAGCAAATGAGCAGATAATAAGCGTAGTAACCTATGAAATGAGAATACGCAGAATTAATTAATATATTATATTAATATAACGCCAATTAATTGGCCAATAATTAACTCCATCTTCTTTACGTGATTACCGCAAGAAAAAAAAAACGTGGAGGTACTTGAAGAAAAAAAAAAAATGAAAAAAGTTTACTCACTTAAAAATTGATTTCTACTAAAGTTTTAGATTTATCCCACTGAATTCAATAGATCACTGTTGACGTTGAGTTTTCTCGGTTGCAAAATATACTTGTTTTAGTCTATTGTATGTTAATTTTTTTTGTTTCCCTTCCTTTTCCTTAATAAACAAATTTAATGTTTAATATCAATATTTGCATTTAAATGTATCGTATTTTGCATGATCTTAATTTTGTATAAGGCTCTAAATTGTTGTATTTAAAATATTTATATTTGTATGTTTTTACTGCTCTAAGTGGAAAATATTGTGATTTGTGTCAAATTCTTGAAATTTCGTGTTCATCGGATACTTACATATTACTTTCTCTTACTCCTAGTAAGAGGAAGTATTGTAATCGTGTCAAATTTTCGATATCGCGTTTTCACCGGAAATATCCGTTTTGAGGTCCCCTGAGTCCAAAAAAGTGGTTTTTAGCAAATGGTCTGTGTGTGTGTGTGTGTCCGTGTGTCCGTGTGTGTGTGTATGTATGTATGTGAACAGCATAGCTCAAAAACGAAAAACCGTAGAAAGTTAAAACTTGATATTCCATTTAGACATCACCGTGGGATCTGACACTACGTTATCTGTCAAAATTCCTCAACCGGAAATACCACTTTACTAGTTAGATTTTTTACTTTTTTGCGATTTTCTCAAAAATGGCTCCGACGATTTTCTTTAAACTCGAAACCTCAACCACACATACAAAGAGCTACAACTTTTATTTGGATCATTTCTCCGGGAAAATGCTCTGAAGGGCACTTTTGGGGGAGGGGTGGGGTTAGGTTTTCATCTAAAGTGCTATTTCAGTTTATTTCACAATTCTGTCATCTAAATAATGTTAATTAGAATTAAATATGTTGTTGAAATTCCGAGTTTGAAAAAAATCGGATAACCGGAAGTGCGTTTACTTTACCACTTTACTAAATGATTTATTCACTTTTTCATAATTTTCTCAAAAATGGCTCCGACGATTTTTATGAAACTTCGTATATAAACTAAACATGCATAGATCTACAACTTTTATCTATAACATTTCTCTGGGAAAATTCTTTTAAGGGCACTTTTAGGGGAGGGGTAGGGTTAGATTTTCATCTAAAGTGCTATCCTAGTTGATTATACAATTCTATCATCCAAACATAATTAGTTAGCAATAAATGGATGGCTGAAATTCCAAGTTTCAAGAAAATTAGTAAACCGGAAGTGCGCTTTTACTGAACAGTTTTTGCAGTTTTCGACGAATTTCATTAAATTTGGTACACAAACTATAAAATTTGTCAATTATCATTTTGAGAACTGGAGTAAGAGAAAGTTGTGTGAGTGTTTCACACCATATTTTTTTTAGATAACTGTGTATGTGTTTTTTTTATTTTTTTAACAGAATATCTCAAAAAGGAAATATCGCAGGAACTTAAAATCTTTTTTCTTTTTTTTAATTTTAAGGCGCGTCAACATTCTGTTGTCATTACCGGATAGTGAGCTGTAGTGGCTCGTAGGAAGAAAAAAAAAAATCAAAGGGCAGAACAGGTCGGACTCGGATTCTCCGCATGGGAGCAGAGTTGGGCAAAACGTAATTTCAATTACAATTACGATTACTTACCAATCACTGTAATTTGAAATTGCAGAAAAATAATTACAATTACATATAATTGTAATTGGTAATTGCAATTACTTTATGAATCATTGTAATTATAAATGTGGTACACAATTACAATTACTGGTTGAGCTAAAATAATTCCATTACAAAAATACAATTACATGTAATTGTACTTCTGCAATTCCAAGTAATTGTAATTGGTAATTGCAATTATTAACGCCGAAATGGCACTAAAAAAAGTAATTAGATATTAGTCAGCGGTAAAAAAAAGAAAGGAAAAAAGTCATATGTTAGGAAATATTTTTTATTTAATAAATTCTGACTCATAAGAAATAAATTTACTTACATTAAAATGTAATTTCTACTGAGAAATATTTATTGTTAAATACTTCTTTTTTTAATTTAGGGCGCGTCAACATCTATGGTCATTGGCTCCCGGAGCCTTCTCAGTGCAGAAGCCTTCTCCTTCTTAGGAGCCTAAATTAAATTTAGAGATCGTCGATCCACCAAATCAATTTTTAGGAAACCTGGCCTTGTCTACACTCAACAATATCTTGGGTCAAAAAAAATTCGATCTTCCAATTATAATAATTAATCATCTGACAAAAAATTTCAAACTTCTAAAAATTTTTTTTGGTACAGTTTTTAATCTTTTTTGGTACAAAATTTGAGAGACTGAATTCTCTTGAAATTTTTGCCAATTGTTAGTGATAATTGGGAAATTGAATTTATTTAACCCAAGATATTATTGAGTGGAAATCTGGCAGAGTTTAGTTTTGTTCAATTACTACAATTTTTTTATATTTATAATTGTAATTCTATTACTGCAATTAAAGTACATGTAATCGTAATTGAATTACTGGTAATTGTAATTACAATTACAGTAATTGAAAGAAGTAATTGCAATTACTTAAAACGATTACAGTAATTGTAATTGGATATTACAATTACTTCAGTGTAGTTGTTATTTGGAACCAGTTATTTTTATATTTTGGACCATACAATTGTTTTCGTATTGAAAGTATGTTCCAATTTTACTCATGTAATTGAAGGTGTAATTAAATACTCAGGTAATTAATTACTGCCCAACTCTGCATGGGAGTCAGTGCGCTAACCACTCGTCTCACTTTCCCTTCCCTAACTTGAAACTTGGTATTCCATTTAGGCACTACTGCTGCTGCTTCGGAAACACAAAGATTTCGGGCATAATCCATCAACCGGAAGGAAGTGCCACCTTACTGAATGTTTTTTTTTTTCGGTGTTTCGTGATTTTCAAGCTTCGTATACTATCTACACATACACATAAAAATATTTGTAACATTTTCTCTGGAAAATTGATTTTATTAGGGGGTTCTGGGGGGGGGGGGTTCTTGAAGAAAATCGGTCAACCGGAAGTGCACTTTTACTGCATAGGGTTTTGAATTGTTTTGAAATTTTCTCGAAAATGGTTATAACGATTTTCTTCAATGTTGGAATGCTTGCTGCATAGATAAACACGTATCAGTTTTTTTCATCGCATAACGTATAACATTTTTCTCAACTTTCTCAACCTGCCTTTGTTGGGTAGGGGGTAGGTAACTTTTCATTGTTAATTAAACTTTCATTTTATAATGTCTCTACTATCCGTAAAACCCCTTTAATTCTGACCCATTAATATTGCAAAAATTTCAGAAAATGGTTAAACGTCTTCACAGAAATTGGTTTCTGAGTTTTTTTTCTATAATTTTCACGAAACCTTTCAAACGCTTTTCTTAAAAATTTGGAATGCAAACAGTATTTATGTGAAACATATGTTTTTACTTTCTCTTATTCCTAAGAAAGAGGAAGTATTGTAATCGTATCAAATTTTTGATATCGAGTTTTCACCGGAAATATCCGTTTTGAGGACCCCTGAGTTCAAAAAAGTGGTTTTTAGCAAATGGTCTGGTGTGTGTGTGTGAACAGCATAGCTCAAAAACGAGAAACAATTGAAAGTTGAAACTTGATATTCCGTTTAGATATCACCATGGGATCTGACAGTACGTTATCTGTCAAAATTCCTCAACCGGAAGTACCACGTTACTAGTTTGTTTTTTTTTACGTTTTTGTGATTTTCTCAAAAATGTCTCCGACGATTTTCTTTAACTTGTTATATCAACTACACATACAAAGAGCTACAACTTTTATTTGAAACATTTTCCAGGGAAAAATCATTGAAGGGCAATTTTGGGGGAGGGGTGGTAGGGTTAGGTTTTTATCTAAAGTGCTATTTCAGTTTATTAGACAATTCTGTCATCTAAATAATGTTAATTAGAATTAAATATTTTGTTCAAATTTCGAGTTTTTAAAAAAAAATCGGATAACCGGAAGTGCGTTTACTTTTACCACTTTACTAAATAATTTTTTTTTTACTTTTTTGCGATTTTCTCAAAAATAGCTTCAACGATTTTCTTGAAATTCCCATATAAACTGCACATTCAAATATCTACAACTTTTATTTGGAACATTTCTCTGGGAAAATCATTTAAGGTCACTTTTAGGGGAGGGGTGAGGTTATGTTTTTCTTTAAAATGCTATCATAGTTGATAAAGTTATACACTTCCATCATCCAAAAGAACTTAATTAGAAATTAATAGATAGACAAAATTCCGATTTTCAAGAAAATTAGTAAACCGGAAGTGCGCTTTTACTGAACAGTTTTTTTTCAGTTTTCGACGAATTTCATTAAATTTGGTACAGAAACTATAAAATTTATCAATTATAGTTTTGAAAACTGGAGTAAGAAAAAGTTGTGTGAGTGTTTCACACCAGATTTTTTTATAATTATTGATTTTAGGGAAGTTCTATGGAACTATATGTTAGATTTCAAGCGTTATTCAAGCTTTGATGGAAGAGCAATCTTCTGGACCAAAATATAATCGTTTAAGCCTTTTCTCTTGTTCAGCACTAATGTAACTACACTCACTATACTTACGTACAGGGTTTTCTATATCTTTTTTTTTTTGAAAAAAATTATGTTAACTGCTTTTGGAAACCGTATTACGGCCGCAGCAAGTATTACTGCTTTTTCGGAATCCTAGAAATAACAAATGATCATCGTAAATGCATTATAGGAGTTTTCTTTCAGCATTTTCAGTTTTGTGATGGTGAACTAGAATAACCAGAGTACGCTGGACACAAGTGGTTAAATCCTAGCTAACTCTGCAGTATATTCTATGGTGTTTGTGTGTGATATATCGATTCTTGTTTGTATAATTATCCGCAAGGAATGGGAAGATCACTAAAAAATTGATTAGTTGAATCTCAACCATATTTTTGTGAAATATGATTATCTCGACTAGCTTCAAGAAGATAATGGAAAAGTTTGTCTGCCACATACAAGGTTACAAGCTTGCGATGATATCATAGTTCTGTTGTACAACAGTTAAAATTCTATGATAACAATTCAAGTGCTTTCAATTTCCCTTCATATCACTTGATGAAGCCAAAGGAATTCTCCATACTTGGACCTGAATACTAGGGTCCTATTGTCTTGATGGTATGAAGTTTTTTATGTTTGATTAATCTGCAGGACCTTCCTTGAATAATTTCTTGATTTGTTTTTTTATTTCATTTTTTTTTTTTTGCACAATTTAATTGTACTTATGGTGAACAATTATCGCGTCAATATAGTACACATTTAATTTAGTGAGGTATAGCAAAATGACATCAAAGAGTTGTATATCTTTAATGTAAAACTGTTAAAAAAATGGTCGATTGATATTATATATTAACAACAAACCAAAGACTGACAAAAATCAATCTTAGGTTCAGTCTTATACTCCTTTTTCGATTAGTCTAAATAGGTGACGCAATAGCAGTATAAAAAAAAATATTTCAAAAGTTTGTTTTCATCAATTCCTTGCAAGTGAATAGCAAAAACATCGTCCATCTTTGACATATTAAATGATCATGTTGAAGTGTTCTCTTTATAACAAAATTTTGAATGATACCAAACACATAAACTTTTGGCAGTGTACGATGGATCTTGTATTTTAGAGCGGGAAAACTATTTGAACCCCAAGCATTCCATGCTTTCTTAATATGTTTTATTGACTAAAAAATTTGGAATATGGCTACTGTTTTGATTATCCAAAATTGAGAATCCATTAATTGAATATATTGATTAAAAAATAGTTTTCTAAAAATAAAAAAAAGAATCATTCTGGAACCATTTTTCTGCAATGATTTGCACTTTAAGTGAGACATGGAAGTGGGGGACTTTTATTAGTTAATTCAATTTCCTTATCTTTCTGCATTCTGATTTCTCAGATTATATTAAGCCTTTTTTTCATGGAAGGGGATTTATAGAGAAAGTCAGAAATCTACAACACAGTTAACGATATAATATCGTAATTATTATTTTATATATATGGAGGATTCGATTATAGGAATAAAGTGATTAAGAAAAAGACATCTAATCAAAACACAATCAATATTTAAATAGATCATACACAAAACACGATTCTGATGTAAAAAAAAAAAAAAAAAAAAAAAATAACACATCACAATGTGTTAATATAAACGACTGACAACTTTTGAAGTAAAAAAAACTTAAAAGCATACAACTGTTCTTCATTCCACCACCTTAACTTTTCTGATCTAGAAACAGGATCATCCAAATGACACATGAAAATGGACACTTTGGGGGAAGGAAGATGGAAGAAAAGATAAAAGAAGAGTACTTCATTCCCCAGTTGAAAGAAAAATTACAATAGAATGTAAGTTGCAGCTTTCCACGCATTCTAGCAGAGAGGAAATGTGAAAAGAAAGAAGGTGAACTTATTCCGTTTCCGAAAGGTGGTGCCGCTGGATTGATCATCTAGGCCCCATGACATTGACCAGCAAGTTATATAAGTATCTGTTCGTGGTAGTAGAATGCTCGTTTATTTATATCCCACAAAGACTTTGTCCCCAACCGAGGTTTTAGCTAAGGTGGCTCAGCTTCAGACTACTTTTGGCAACCCTAGAATAATTATAACCCTCTAGGATATAACCTTCCTTGTTCCCCACTCTAAGTGGCAACATGCAAAAATCAGCCCCCCCCCGCTCATACTTTCATCTCCACATTCGATCATTCCTGAGTGCTCTTCGGCCTCCCAAGAGATATATGGCTAAAGCTTCATGGTATCCTTCCCCAATCCGAGTTACTTCATATCTTTGGTTTCTTAAAACTTTTGATACCGTGTAAGAGCCAAAATATTTAGTCTTTATCTTAAGTCCAGTTCCAAACTGTGTTTTGTTAATGGCAACTGCATCTCCTAAGTCATATTTCCGGACTGGTTTAGTTCTTTTATCATACATTATCTATTTTCTTCCTGAATCCTCAAAATGGCTTCTTACGCCTTTCTTCTTAGTTCATCTCTCTCCTTATTGATTATTTCCCTACTTCAGCTTCTAGTACTGCTCGTACCTCCAAGTCTTCCTTATTTTTCATTTTGGTTCCGTTCAATGCTTCAAATGGAGTCATACTTATAGATCTTTGGAAAGTACTATTCAGAGAGTGCTGCACTCTTTCACTGTGCTTAAACCATTTGTCAGGGTTTGCAGTTGACAACTTCGTCAAAACGGGAATTATTATCATGATGACCTTTTCTACTTGTCCGTTCCCACAAGGGGTTCCAGTGGTTATCATGGAATGAATTATTCTCTTATTCTTCCACAATATTCAGCAAATTTTCAATATTCATAAAAAAGCTGTCCCTCTATCCGAGATAATTCTTCAAGGGTTGCGAAAAGTAGTCTGAAGCTGTGCCAACTTAGCTAAAACCTCGGCTGTGGACAAAGTCTTTGTGGGGTATAAATAAACGAACTTTGAGAATCCATCTAATAGCACGAACAGTGGTACAACTTGCTGGTCGATGTTTTGGGGGCCTAGATGATTAATCCAGCGGAACCACCCTTTCGGAATTGCAATAAGTTCACCTTCTTTCTTTCCATATTTTCTCTCTGCTAGAATGCATGGAATGCAGCAACTTACATTCTGTTGTAATTTTTCTTTCAACTGGGGAATGAAGTACTCTTCTTTTATCTTTTCTTCCATTTTCCTTACCCTGTAGTGTCCATTTTTATGTGTCATTTTGATGACCTGCGCTTGTATAGATGATGGTAAAACAATTACGTTCTCTTCGACTTTTGCTTTCAATAATCCGTTATCAACTAAAAAATTTTTGTATGATCCCTTTTCTAACAAATCCTTTACTGTTCTCAATCGGTCCTCTTTGTCTTGCTCCCTCTGAATTGCTTCAGTAATTCCATCTTCTGTAACGTTTACCGGGATTCGGCTTAATGCGTCTTCGTGCCTCATTCGTACTCCTGCCCTATGTTCAATCCCGCAATTAAACTTTTTATTCCAATGCCTATCTGGCAATTTGCAGTGAAATATTTTTCTTGGAAAGTATTCGTCTTCTCCAATCGTTAGTTTCAGATTTATTAGACCCCTGGAATTTGTCTCCAAATCCCTAAGCCAAAGAATGTTCTATCACTATTGTCTGCGCGGCAGACACCCAAGGCGAGCTGGCGAACGTTAAGGCGAAAGTCAGAAGCGAGAAAAAAAAAACAACGGCGAACGTGAAGAATTTGAACTGTAAAAAGAAATAATAAGCAAAGGCGAGACTTACCCTCTTGATGACGGTGAATGCTGATGCGAAGGCGATGAAGTGATAGGCGGAAGGGGTGACGTCTGCTGTCTGTGGATGTGCTGTGTGTGTGTGTTCGGGTGCGAGGGCGTAATGAAGAAGGGAATTCAGGCGCGGATACAAGAAGTAGAGGGCTCGGTAAAGCAGATGACGCTGTTGTTGACGTTGCTGATAGTGGTGAAGCAACCCAGGCGCGGAAGGTAAGTTCTCCTGAAGGCGATGGTGCGGATAAGATGAAGTTTAATTTTCACTAGTAAAGAATATGAATTAAAGGGCGAAGGCGCGAATAAGGTGATAGCACTCAGTACACAAGGCGAACTACAAGCAGACACACTGATGTTAGCGTTTAGAGCACCGGAAGGCGAGTGAGCGGGAGAAAAGGCGTTGGCTGAGGCGTAGGAGGTAAAGGGGAGATAATAACGTGGCCAGATGGCGAAATAGGAAAAAGGATGCGTGAGGGGAGGTGCAGATGGTTGGTGAGGCCATAAACATGTTTCTAGGAATCCATTAGCGGCGGAGATTATTTTTAAAGGAACTGCCAAGCGGATTAGCGCGTACGCACGCGCGGGCGGAAGCGGGCGCGTGAGAGAGATAAGGCGAATGACGACTAACAACTATGCCGTAATGATGGTTGACCTATTTCTGTTTAAAAAAACTTCTCTAATTATGTTTACATCACTTCCTGTGTCGACTAGTGCTTCAAAACAGTGACAGTTGATGTAGACTTAAATTCATTTGTAGTTTTACACAGATTCTGATTTTTCCTGTTACCTTCTTGGCGCATTTTGAGGCTATGTGCCCAAATTCGTTACACTTAAATCGCTTCGGGCCTCTATCCACATGAGGGCACTCCTTAATATTGTGTTCTGCCTGAACCCACGACTTTTCTTTCAGAGTTGCTTCGCGATAATTGTTCGATTTACTTGGTGGAATTGTTATAGTTCTGCCATTCTTAGGAACATAATGTTCATTCATGGTTTCATAGATCTCTAACTTAGTTTTGAATCATCGAGATTACTGACGCTGTATAAAATAACTTGATTGCACTGCTCGTCTTGAATATCCTTAATTATGTAAATACACTAAGGCGTTATCTTTTATATCTCCTTGGCTGGCTATCTCCTGCATGGCATAAAAGTATTGCGTATAATTCATGCAATTGTTTTTTCCGAGAGAGTGAATCAGGGCGCTATATATTTCTTTTTTAAACTCCTTTCTTCATCCAATTTTCAAAGTTGTCCAAGATGTGATGTTCTTTTCATAGATAATAAGTGGCTTAGCAGATCCTTTTAGCAGACCTTTAGCCTGTAATTCACTCCATCTTAATAAATCTCAGCTCATAAATCTTCTAAATCTATTATCCATTTCTTGATAGGTAATTTATCGTCTCCAGAAAAATAGCAAAGATTTTCTTCGACATCACTCACAGAAAATTGATTAATATCTAATTTTAGCTTGTTAACTCTTATTTACTTTATCTTCCTTCTCCTCATCTTTTTCATCAAACAATTTTTCCCCTTAATAAAGCCTAATAATCTGTCCCACAGCTCTGATTTTTTTCCATCAGCAAATAAGTTACGTTTTTGTAGAGCTCCTCTCTTAACTGATTCACATTCATTGATATGATTTTTTTCGACCGTTAATTCCTCTTTGGTATCTCCAGTAATATTATTTGGATTTTCTTTACTTTTAGTATCAACCATTATAAATAATAAATGAAAGAAATTCTATTCTCGCTATAATTGAAATTAAAAACATAAAACTAACCTTAGGGATCCAGATTAACAAAATTTCATCAGCCTTAAACTTTATTTTATCACCTATTCCTCTTATCCTGTCTTAGCACTATCCCGGACGAGCTCCCAAATTGTAGGATTCGATTCTAGGAATAAAATGATAAAGAAAAAGACATCTGCTCAATCAATCAATCAAAACACAATCAATCTTTAATTAGGTGATTTAAAAAAAAAAGCAATTTGCACATCACAATCTTTGTAAACAACTGACAACTTTTATAATAAAAAATAAAAAACCTAAGGCATACAACTCTTCTTCATTCCACACAACTTCACCCAACAACTTAATCTTAACCTTCCGTGTTTGCTATTCTAAGTGGCAACACTGCTAAAATCAGCCCCCCTGAATTTTGATGATAAACTTATAGATTTCTAGTTTTTATGACTGTTCACGTCTTTTTATTTCCATTTATTTTTCAAATGTGCTTAATGCTAATCAAATCATGATTACCAAATTTGGTTATTGTATGAACCTTTGATTTGATTTCAAATTGTTATATTTTAGAAATATATATTTTAATAAAAAATACTCTTTTAAAAGGTTTTTTTTCTTCACTAAAAAATCCCACAGAATCTAAAAATTAAATACCCACTGTCTATGATTGTGCATGTTTATTTGTAATCTCCAGGTTACACCGAATTTATTTATCTAATCAGATGGAATTTTTTATAGTTGCATTTTAAAAGTTCCCTAAAAAGTTATTTTTTTGTTTCTTGGCTAAATCTCCTTCCATTGTAATATGGAGCGTGGAATTATTACTTTTTATAATAGGAGTGTGCTCTATTTTATATAGCCAGTCCGATTTATGATGGGATTTTTTTAACAATTTTATACTATACACTGAATATCATATTTCTGTTTTAATATTAAATGATAGTAAAAGCTCGGTGATAGAAATAGTCAATTCACTAGCGCCTAATCATGTTGTTCTAGAATTGTTGGAACTTGTTGATATTCTAATATCAGAAAGAAAGCTTAAGATAAGCTTTGTGCAGATTAGAAGACACTCTGGCCAAAGAGAAATCGTA
Source organism: Triatoma infestans (assembly GCA_011037195.1). Classification (NCBI taxonomy): domain Eukaryota; kingdom Metazoa; phylum Arthropoda; class Insecta; order Hemiptera; family Reduviidae; genus Triatoma; species Triatoma infestans. Next base: position 5,152 of record JAAEAF010002606.1, on the reverse strand, counting down.
GACAGTTTGGCTAAAGTGGCTGCCTATTCAGAAGGGAAATATTCTACATAAAATTCTCTTCAACGGACTCCCAACACCTTGTATAAATCGCCACATCTTGAATATATGGCAACTAGAAGTACGGTAATTCAGATAAACAAGCCTTCTAACAGGGGTATATGCCTATTGTTGGAATACCTCTATGGTTGTAGCGGCAACAATAATTAGATTGCAATCCAATCATGCAGTTCGTGGTGTTTACCTATACAAAAAAAAAAGCAGAGAATCTCTCCGATTTGAGAGAGATGCGACGAGCGAGACGAAGTCAAACATAAGTAGTAATGGTGCCCTTCGATGTCGCACAAAAGGGACAGATTATTTACGGAGCTTTCTAAATTACTTGCAAACAAACTCCTGTTCAATATGAGGAAATTATATTCTCTAACAACATAGATGTCATGAAACTACATATATGAATTCTCGATCTAAAGTTACACTGTGTATAGAAACATTATGGTGATTGCAAAATGTGAGCCATGAGGTTCGACCAAAGTTATCGTGAGATGGGCTTCCTGCATCTCCAGCATTGGCTGTATGGTAAAAGCTTAAGGAAAAACAAACAGAAAAAAAGAAGATATTTCTATATATAAATTTGTGAAAAACATTGGCTAGCATATTTACGACGATATTGCCATCAAATCCACTACATTGAAAAAACAACTATGGAATTATAGTTATAATTAATAATGCAACTTACAAAATCTAGTTGCTTGTGATTTTGTGACCTTATTCTGATGGAAGTCCAACAGTCCAGTACTGTTGAAATGAAATATCGACACCTCTAATTATATATATATATATATAACTTTTGATGCAAAAGTATTGTTTACGAGATACTGACGCTCCACCTGCGAGAGCTTAAATAAATAATGTCATCAAAGTGGGGGGCTACTAGTATACTAATTTGTGGAGATCGTCAAACAATGCACTGCACTCTCTTAACTACACAACTCTAGACCATTGTTTGGCGCCAGCATTTTCAGAATTTCTATCAAAGACCCGTGGGCTTTAGAAACGTTTTATACATAAACAAATATAAGATCTAAAAACACTGGAAAGGTATTATGTTCTATAAAGTTTTTCTTTTTAGAGGAAACACATTGCATAATTGGGATGCATAATTGATGTGTGCAACCATTTAGTTAGGATTAACCTCACACAAATTATCATGCCACATGACACGCACACACATATTTTTACACTTTACACAGACGATTACGTTCTGTGTCCAAACACTGACATTGAAGGGATCCACAATAAATCTTGTAGCTCGTAATAGATTTGGCTTTAGAGTCATATAGTTATACCCTCTATTCTAATCCAATCTTTAGTCAAAATCGGTCAACCGAATTATCACTTTTATCCATTCAACCAAATTGATTTTTTAGTTTTTCCCAGCGTTATCGGAAGTGGATCCATGTATTTCCTTAAAGTTTGTTATACTAATAAAGATTTATAGGTCATTTTGAGTGAGTGAGTGTATAAACTGAATTTGCTCTGTGCAAGTCTGTGTTATCACACTGTTTGACAAACGCATCCTGAAGATGGGCGAACGCCCGAAACCGGTCGATGACCTCAAAAAGAAGCAGGCTATCACGGAAAATATCTCTGATGCTTTCCAGCACTGCGGAACCAACCACAACAACTATAAGTCATTTTTGTTGTTCCTGACCGGTTTTGGATTCTTAACTATAGCGTGCGTAACGCTATCAAGTTCTTCTAGAGAGTTGACTTTAATTAACTTTATGTCCCTGTCACGCGTTTCATTATGTGCACTGGTATTTTTTAGGGCATACCCAGACGGAGCTACAAGTGTCAGTGATCAAGTACCGACTAAGAAGACAGTAAGAAGACCTCAGTGGGAAAGTAGCCAGTACTCAGAAAAAAATAAGATCCTAAAGTTGAAGCAACGAACTTGATAGCCTTATTCTGATGATGCATGAGAAATTACGAATTTCGGTCAGGAACAACAAAAATAAGCATGCTAAAACGGATAACATCCCAGATGCTGGCATAATTACGAGGATGAGTGAAATATAAACCGGACTTGTTTTTTTTATATATTTATTTATGATAAGAAATTACAAAAAATATATTCAATATTTTTCAACATAGTCTCCTTTACACTCTACACATTTTTCCCAGCGTTTTGGAAACTTGAAGATCTCTTCTTCAAAGAAGTTTTGAGGTAGACTCATCAGCCAATTGCGCATGAAAACTTCGACAGCTTGATCGTTTTCAAACCGTTTTCCTCCCAGTGCTTCTTTCAAGGGCCCAAACAAGAAGTGGTCACAGGGAGATAAATCTCGACTATAGGGAGGGTGTTCAAGGGTTTTCCAATGCAGTTCGACCAATTTGTCCTTTGTCAAAGTCGCCGTGAGAGGCCTGGCGTTGTCATGAGGAGGATGACATCTCGGATTGGAATACCCCGTCTTTTGGTTCTGTAGGCGGCTTTCGCTGACTCCAATAGCTGGCAGAAGTAGGCAATTAGAAATGTAGGGAAATAGGGAAACAGTAGGGAAGATAGGGGATAGGTGTAGTATGTAGGGAGAAGTAGGGAAATAGGAATTCACTGTGCGTCGATCGTGTAGGAAGTCAACGAGTAAAACTCTCCTCCAGTCCCAAAAAAACATTCGCGAGCACTTTTCCGTCAGAGAGACGGTTCACAGGGAATGCTTCATCTTTTTTCGCCACTCCTTACTCGCCATTTTTATTCCGGCGTGTAGTGGTACACCCACGTCTCATCACATGTCACAATGCGGCTCAAAAACAACTCCTCTTCCTGTCGGAATTGATTCAAAAGTGTCTCAGTGATTTGCAATCTGACTTCTTTTTGATTTGTGGTCAGTAACCTCGGAACCTATCGAGCACAGACTTTTCTGAAGCCAAGATGCTCTGTGATTATGGTATACGCACTTCCTGATGTCTATCTCTGAAGCGATTTCATCTATTTTTACGGGGCGGTCACCTTCAATAAGGTTACGTACAGCACGGATGTTGTCATCTGTGACACTTGATCTTGGGCGTCGATCGTGACCTTAATTTTCTACACTTTCACGTCCACCTTTAAATTTCTTAGCCCAATCAAACACTTGGGTCCGAGAAAGGGTACCTTCACCAAACTGTGCTTGTAATCGAGACAAAATTTCCGTTGGTTTAACACCTTAGTTAGTTAAAAACTTAACAATAATACGTTGTACAACGCGCGATGGGCTGTATTGGCGACACAACAGAGATAAACAATTGCCGATTAAACAGAGATAACCAATTACCGACAGAACAGAGATAAAAAAACCGATCTTGTTTGGTACGGCCTGATGAGGCAAAGAAGAAGTCCGGTTTATATTTGACTTACCCTCGTACATTCCTTGTCTATTATACCGGTTTCTCCAGCTTTATAAAATTAAAGTTAATTAAATGATTTGCGCAAATTCCCAGTTAATTGAAAAAAAAGAAGAAGCTCAATCGGTAGAACCTTAAGAATAGATTTTTAAGTTTTGTCCAAGTTTTCAGAAACAGCTTCAACTTTCTACACGAACCTGATAAAGACATAAAAAGAAGCACGTTATGACAGATAAAATTCCAGTTATTATCCAACATCTTTTTATTAAATTCTTAAATTTTTGGTTGTCACTTTGAGATTTAAAAAAAATTGTGGAAGCATAATTTTATTTATTTATTAATAGTTAATTAGATAACTTCAATATTTTTCCAAAAGGAGATACTCTTTAAAATAGTGACGTCACCAGTGCTTCAGCCAATGAATTTTTTGTTTTAAAGATGCGTCAACAATTCAGGTCATTAGCCTTTTCAGAGCACTGTCTTTCGGACAGTGTTCTCTCATTACAGCTAACACTTCCATCACCGTACAGCAAGCTGAACTCGAATCCAGGATCTCTACTTACCAAGTCCAGTGCGCTACCATTGAACTAATCCCGCCTGCCTGAACTTTTATTTGGTAAAATTAAAATTTAAAATTTGATGGCTCAAAGTTAATTTTAAAATTTAAAACAAAAATGCGTCTTTAGTATTATTATCATTATTATTTTGTTAAAATTGCACTCTATACAAAAATAAGGAAGCTTAGCAGTTGTAAGCTAAGCCAGAAACACAATCTTTGTACCGCAACTTGCCGACATGGGTCCCCAAAAAATTACGAGCTGATTGATAGATTTTCAGCAAAGATTTTCGATTTTCTTATTTATTAGAATCTTCTATTACTTTTAAATCATAAAAACACATGTTAATAAATAAATAGAACTGTAATTATATTATTATTATTATTTTATTATTTTAAGGCGTCTCAACATCTGTGGTCATTTGCGCCCGGAGCCTTCTCAGTGCACTGCCGGCCTCCGGACAGTATTCTCCCGTTACAGACAACACTCTCGATCACCGGACAGTGAGCTGTTGGGGCTCCTAGGAAGAGAAAATCTAAGGGTAGCACGGCTGGGTTCGAACCCTGATCTCCGCGTTGCTAGTCCAGCGCGCTACCACTGATATAATCCCTTCCCTTATTATTATTATTTTTGCTGCATATATTATTTTTATTATCTATGTCATTGGCACTCGTAGACATCTCCGTCATCTCGTTAGAGACAACACTGTCCATCTCCGAACAGTGAGTTATAGAGACTCCTAGGAAGAGAAAATCTAAGGCGCAGCACCCTTATCTATATTTTCTATATTTTTTAAATGCCCATTTTTTCAGGCGGTTGAACGCCCAACTACCAAATTAGGTGTCCATGGACCATTTACCATTAACATTTTTTTAAACAAATATAAAATTTAGCAGTAATATGCGGAACTTGAACTGGGAACCTCCCACTTACAAGTCCACGCTCATAACCACTACACCATCATCATCATCACCCAAATATCTTGAAGCCCGTAGAAATAAAATCTCTCAGCGCACATTTACTGGAAAGTAAAGGAGTTTTTCAATTATAAAAGATAAAATATATTTTTAATTTGTATTATTTTTACTTGTATACAGATTGACCTTATTTATGAAAGGGTCTGTCAAGGATGTCACATTTTGAATAAATTCTAAACAAAAAAAAATATTTAAAATTTAAATTACTTAGTCTGCAGCAGAGAATAATACATTTCT
>JAAEAF010002605.1:0-95307 GCA_011037195.1 Triatoma infestans | reverse complement strand
TAATAATAATAATAATAATCATCATCATCATCATCATCATCATCATCTCTTCGCTAAAACTTACACATTCAGAAGCCCTTTCAAACCCGCTCGTGCTACAATGCACAGCACAATTACACTACATACACCAAATCCATTACACATTACATTCTGTGGAACATACTTACATAAAATTATATCAGACCCCCCCCCCCCCCCCAAATTACAGTCTGTATAATACGCATGCAGACTTTAGACATACTAATAATAATGGAATGCCCTAAGTTTAATGATAAAAGAGATTTAAATGTTTAGAACATTCTAAAACCTGACCTTGCAACCCCCACCGAATATCTCTAAAATTAGTTTCAACAGAAGAAAAAAAAGTTTCGAAGAAAAGTTATAGGGTTCTGTACAGTCAGTATCCCAAGGTATTTTTGTTTTTTTTTTGTATTTAAGGCGCGTCAACATCTATGGTCATTGGCGCTCGGAGCATTCTCATGCACTGCCTGCCTTTGGACAGTGTTTTCTCGTCACAGACAACACTGTCCAAACCACCGGACAGGTGAGTGTAGAGGCTCCTAGGAAGAAAAAAAATCTAAGGGTAGCACAGCTGGACTCGAACCTGGTACCTCCGTGTTGCTAGTCCAGTACGCTCACCACTCAGCTATTCCCTTTCCTCCAAGAAAGATATTTGTATACATTAATATACGGGTTTAATGAAATCTGAGGTATTTTTTCTTTTTTTTTTTTTTTTTTTTTTTTTTTTTTGAAAGAAAATCGCAAACTCTTTATTTGTAAAAAGTTTTCGGAATAGAATTATTTCTGCGATATATGTGGCATTAAATTTTCAAACATAATTTTTCAATTATGACATTTTTAGTTCAATGTTATTTTCTTATATAAATAAGTGAAATTATAAAAACTATTTAGAATCACATGTAGTGCATGTTTCTATAGTTAATGGAGTATTTTAAAATATTGTATGTGAACAATTAAAAAAAAAAAAAAGAAGAAGAAAAATTAACAACAAAAAATTGAGAATGGAAACTGCAAAAAGTATTATGGAATATAATTTACGTAAAGCTGATTGTGAAACGCAAAAGAAAAGACTAGAAAAACAACAAGCTACCAAAGATGAACAAACGCACATTGACACTTGTATAAATTCAGATATGTTTACAAAAAATTCTGGATCAATTAAAAGTTCACTTGGATACATAGCTAATAATTTTGGAGATTTAAAACGAAAAGAAAACCTTGAAATACAAGAAACGCAGAAAAATCAAATTAAAGAAACAGAGTTACGTAAAAATATTGACAAAGCTACAGATAAATATTGGAAAGAAGTAATAGATCATCAAACCAGCGTAAATACTGCAGCTGAATTATTGGATACCCAGCGAAAGAAAGAAATAAATAGAGAAGTATTCGAAGAAAATAAAAAATTAGCAGCTGTACAAGCGATACAAAGAGAATCTAGTAGAAAAATGGCTAAAGATAATTTTCCTACTGATGAATTTTTTGATTATTTCAATACGACTTCTCATTGAGAAATGAGTACTTCATATTCAGAAATAATCTTATTATTGATTAATTAAATGAGGTAAAATGAAATTGTTGATTTGATTTGTATATTATTATAACTAGTATATATGTGTGTAGCACATTGGTGTCTTTTACTTTCTCAGCTTTTTGCGAGTTCCTCAATGTGGCGCTTCCATTTCAATTTATAGTCGATATAAAATCCTAACACTTTACAGACCTTTAAATGAGAGATCTCAAAAGGGCCAAACTAAATAATATCCGGGATGCTACTACGACGTTTCCTATTGAACATTGTAACAGCACTTTTATTTGCAGACACACGAAACCCCCCAGCTCTCCACACCATTCATCAAGTCTCAGCATTGCCCGTTTCATTTTTAGCACAACCCTTGTCTTCAGACCGCTCTCCCGTGTAGATCGTAATATCATCTGCAAACTGGAGAGAGTTCTAATTTCCGATCCAAGTTTATCTCCTAAGTCTGATGTATATATGTTAAACAGGATAGGACTTAGCACAGCTCCTTGAGGCAGACCAAGTCCGGTGTTTCTAGGCCCCGTAACCTTATCACCGCAGCTAATCACTAAACAACCTCCTTTGCAACATTCTAATTACATTTATAATAAACCTGCCCGGAACTCCAATTTGCACCATTTTATTTTCAATATAGCGATATTTACTTTGTCATAAGCTTTATGTATATCCACCACATACGCGGCCAATGTATGTTTGTTTTCCGTCAAGTTTGTATACACTTCACAACCTCCTTTGCAACATTCTAATTACATTTATAATAAACCTGCCCGGAACTCCAATTTGCACCATTTTATTTTCAATATAGCGATATTTACTTTGTCATAAGCTTTATGTATATCCACCACATACGCGGCCAATGTATGTTTGTTTTCCGTCAAGTTTGTATACACTTCATTGACAAATGTATTCCTAATAAGAGGAAGTATTGTAATCGTGTCAAATTTTCGATATCGAGTTTTCACCGGAAATTATCCATTTTAAGGTCCCCTGATTCCAAAAAGTGGTTTTTCTGATTCCAAAAACTGTAGAAAGTTGAAACTTGATATTACGTTTAGGCATCATCACCATGGGATCTGACGATGCGATATATGTAAAAATTCAACCGGAAGTACCACTTTACTAGTTGTTTTTTTTTTTACGATTATTAACGTTTTTGCGATTTTCTCAAAAATGGCTCAGATGATTTTCTTCAAACTAACGATATCTACAATACATACAAAAATCTACAACTTTTATTTGAAAAATTTCTCTGGGAAGTTTCATTTCATTCTGGGCACTTTTGGAGGAGAGGTGGGGTTAGATTTTCCTCTAAAGTACTTATTTCAGTTTACTATACAATTCTGTCATATAATTAATGTTAATTAGAATTAAATATGTTGTTGAAATTCCGAGTTTGCAAAAAATCGGATAACCGGAAGTGCGTTTGTTTTAACACTTTACTAAATGATTTTTTTTTTTTTTCCACTTTTTCGTGATTTTATCAAAAATGGCTCTGATAATTTTCTTGAAACTTTCAATATAAACTAAACATGCAAAGATCTACAACTTTTATTTGAAACATTTCTCTGGGAAAAATTCATTTAAGGGTACTTTTAGGGGAGGAAGTGGGGTTACAGCTTCCTCTAAAGTGCTATCAAAGTTGATTATACAATTCTAATCATCCAAACAAAATTAATTAGAAATAAATAGATAGCTAAAATTCCAAGTTTTAAGAAAATTAGTAAACCGGAAGTGCGGTTTTACTGAACAGTTTTTTTCAGTTTTCGACGAATTTCTTTATATTTGGTACACAAACTATAAAATTTGTCCATTATACTTTTTGAGAACCGGAGTATGAGAAAGTTGTGTGAGTGTTTCACACCAGATTTTTCTTTTATGACAGTATCTAATCGTTAATGTCTGTTGTTGTGTTTAATGCATATTCTTAATACATGGTGTCTTATGATATGTTCTTTAATAATTCATAAAAGTGTAAGAATCTGCCTGGAGATAAGAGAGGGTGGAGCTGGTCTGCGAGAGTAAGTGAATGAGTTGGTGGGCTATTACTGTGAGCAAATCTCTCGAATCACTTGTGCCTTAGCTATATATCATCTAATACACAATAAGAAAATAATAAATTTATATAGATGATAGAATCTAATATAATTATTTGTTATTTTTATTCTTTAGTGCCACCTAATTTTCAGAATGTGGTTTTCTTTGGCCAGCTAATTTACGTTGCCCTTTACAATACACCCTCACAATCCGCTTGGTAAACTTACTAAACCCAAGTAGTTGTGACATTTGCATGGCATTTGTTTTGTGTCTGTTAGAGATGCCAGCTGTGATTCTTGCAGAAAAGAAGATAGAAATATTTCTTGATATATCTTGAGACTTACATTTATATCTTGAAGAAGTTGCCAATCTACTCTCTCCTAGAGACACAAACAGACCTTCAGCCTCATTATTTTTAAAAAAGAAAAACTCTCTCGAGACACTTGTACATCCTTACAATCCGCTTGGCACGGCTCTGAAATAGTGTTTCAGTTTTCACTTTCTCTTACTCCTAGTACGAAAAAAAGTATTGTAATCGTGTCAAATTTTTGATATCAAGTTTTACCGGAAATATCCGTTTTGAGGTCCTCTGAGTGAAAAAAGTGGTTTTTAGCAAATAGTCTGTCTGTGTGTGTGTGTGTGTGTGTATGTGAACAGCATAGCTCAAAAACGAAAAACTGCAGAAAATTGAAACTTGATATTATTTAGGTATCACCATACCTCCACCGGAAGTAACACTTTACTAGTTGTTCTTTTCATTTTTTGCGTTTTTCTCAAAAATGGCTAAGATGATTTTCTTCAAACTTGGTATGTCAAGTACACATACAAAGAGCTACAACTTTTACTTGAAACATTTCTCTGGTAAAATTCATTTAAGGGCACTTTTGGGGGAGGGGTTGGGTTAGGTTTTCATCTAAAGTGCTGTTTCAGTTTATTAGACAATTCCGTCATCTAAATAATGTTAATTAGAATTGAATATGTTGTTGAAATGATAGCATTTTAGAGAAAAACATAACCCCCACCCCTCCCCTAAATGTGCCCTTAAATGAATTTTCCCAGAGAAATGATTCAAACAAAGTATTGTGGATCGGAGACATTTTCCGTGCTAGCCTGCTTCATTTTGTGGTCATCGACTGGTTTCGGGCGTTCGCCCATCTTTAGGATGCGTTTTTTAGATAGTGTGACAACACAGACTCGCACAGAGCAAACTTAGTTTCACACTCTGTGTGAAAGCAAACTTAGTTTGCTCTGTGCGAGTCTGTGTTGTCACACTGTCTAAAAAACGCATCCTGAAGATGGGCGAACGCCCGAAAGCGGTCGATGACCACAAAATGAAGCAGGCTACCAAGGAAAATGTCTCTGATGCTTTCCAGCGCTGCGGAACCAACCACCACAACAAAGTATTGTGGATCTTTGTATGTTTAGTTTATATTGGAAGTTTCAAGAATATCGTCGGAGCTATTTTTGAGAAAATTGCGAAAAAGTGAAAAAAAATCATCTAGTAAAGTAGTAAAGTAAACGCACTTCCGGTCATCCGATTTTTCTCGGACTCGGTATTTCAACAATACATTCAATTCTAACTACCATTATTTAGATGATAGAATTGTTTAATCAACCGAAATAGCACTTTAGATGATAAACTAACCCTATCCCTCCCTAATAACTGCCCTTAAATGAATTTTTCCAGAGATACGTTTTAGATAAATGTTGTAGCTCTCTGTATGTGTAGTTCATATACCAAGTTTGAAGAAAAATTGTCGGTGCCATTTTTGAGAAAAACGCAAAAAAGTAAAAAAAACTAACAAGGTAAAGTGGTACTTCCGGTTGAGGAATTTTGACAGATAACGTAATGTCAGATCGCATGGTGATACCTAAATGGGATATCAAGCTTCAACTTTTTACGGTTTTTGTTTTTGAGCTATGTTGTTCACTTTTTTTGGACTCGGAGATCTCAAAACGGATATTTCCGGTGAAAATTCGATATCGAAAATTTGACACGATTAAAATACTTTCTCTTACTAGGAGTAAGAGAAAGTAAAAGGTAGGTCAATTATAGTATTATAGTAATATTCTTAATTGACCAACTAAAATATCATTACAATATGTATGTTATTATAATCCTATTTAAGCGCTTAATAAGTAGAGATGCTTAAAAAATGGTTTTCAACCACTCGAAGGTCGCATACTACATGAATTATTAGGATGAGAAAGGCATGGAAACAAAAAAATTAATAGACTCGCCAGAGAGTACATCAGGTCCTTATTTATCTTACTTTGGGATATGCAACTTTCTACAGGATCACGTTGAAGTACAAGGATATAATTACATAATAAGACAACCCTTTGACATATTTCTATTAAACAGGCACGTCCTGCGGGGAGTCTAAAAGTAAACAATAATTCTTAAACATACCTCACTTTCTAATTATAAGAAAAGTAAAATAAAATGAGAGATGTACGTGCCCCTACACCTCCAATGAAGAAATAGAATTTGGACTACATATATAAATCAATAGTCAGCTTTTTATCGGTAGACTAATTTTTTTTTTTTTATCTTTTACTAATTTATTTTTTTACTTTCTCTTGTTTATTATAAGATCGGTCAATTTTTGAATAGTAACTCATCATCAGAAATATGAAGGTTTTGAAGTCCCCTTTGAGTATAGAAAATAGTTCTTTAGCGAATGGTCTATGCGTACTATGGCAGGGTGAAACGTTCTCGGCCTAGCCCCATAGATGGCACTGCTACACATGAAATTACTGTTTTGTTATGTTGGCACACTTGTTGCAAAGTAAATACCAAATGTGAATTTGATCAGACAAATATTTGTTTGCGGCTGTTTAAAGTAAGCATGTTGTGTGTTTTTTTGACAAAATGAATAAACTTGGAATACCGTTTCGTCATAAAATTCTTCGTTTTCGATGATTTATCGCGAACAGAAATTCATCCAAGGTTGGTAAAAAGCATATAAGCAGTCTGCATCTTCTTTATCAACTCATAAAAGCATGAATGCAAGATGGGTGCCGGATTTGTTAATGGCTGATCTCAAACAAATGAGAAATTGAGTTTCTCAGTAATGTTTGTACCGTTTTAAGAAGAATCTAACCGACTTTCTGCGCCGATTTGTTACGATGGATGAAACGTGGGCTTGCTTGCTTCAAAACAAGTCCAAGCAGTGGCAGAAGCTGGTGGCTCTACACTGAAGAAAGCAAAGATAACTGCATTGGCTGGAAAGCTTATGTCTAGGGATTCTTTTAATTGACTACCTGCCAAAAGATCAAACAATTAATGAAGAATACTACGCACATCTTCTTGACCAGCTAGATCTTGGGATTGAAAGATTCCCCAAATTGTGAATGCGGTCAACGGGACACGGTGCATCACGTTCTCTTCCGGTGTCCTCTCTTCAACGAGGCTAGAATCCATATGGAATTCAAGCTGATAAGTAGGGGGGAGAACGGGCCAGGAAATGTAAAGAGCTGGTTAAAAAATGCAAGGAATTTCGAAGAATTTGTTGAGTTCGCTCAAGAAGTCGCGGTAATAAGAAGGACTAGACGGATAAGTAGAGGTCCGCCTCCCCGTGGCAGGGACGGGAACTTATCTACTTTGCAGATAAGGCCAAGTGACCATAGACACCGGTTTTGGCGCTATGCACTAGGTACGGTGGCTAAGAGTGTGTGCAATAATAAATAATAATAATAATGACCAGGTAGTTGAAAAAATTAGAGAGAAAAGGCCTGGTTTGCAAAAAAAAAAAAAAATCCTCATTGACCAGGACAATGTACCTGCCCACAAAGGTGCTTTGGCAATGGGAAAATTGAGGGATTTGAAGTACGAATTGTCGGAACATCCTCCCTATTCGCCAGATTTTGCTCCCTCAGACTTTCATCTATTCCCAAACCATAAGTAATTTGTGGCTGGAAAACGTTTTGGATCAAATAAAGAGGTGATAGCAGCGGTAAATGCATATTTTGAAGGCCTTCCAGAATCACACTTCAGAGATGGAATGCAGTTTTTTGGAGAAACGTTGGACAAAGTGTATTGAACTAAAGAGAGACTATATTGAAAAATTAAACGCATTTTTTAAATAAAAAAAAAAACTCATTTTCATTACTGCGCCGGGAACTTTTTATTTTGCCCTCATAATCCAAAATGTTAGAAATATTCTAAAGTTCTCAAATTTCGCTTTGAATTCACATTTAGTTGAAATAATAATAACAAATTTGTGGTTTTTAACAAATGGTCTGTGTTTATATAAACAACATAGCTCAAAAATGAAAAATCATAGAAAGTTCAAGCTTGATATTCCGTTTAGGTATCACCATTGGATCTGCCGGTGCGTTATCTGTCAAAATTCCTCAACCGGAAGTATCACTTTACTGAATTTATTTTTTTTTACTTTTATACGATTTTCTCAAAAATGGCTGCAACAATTTTCTTTGAACTTGGTATATCAACTACAAATACAAAGAGCTACAACTTTTACTTCAACATTTTTCCGGGAAAATTCATTTAAGGGCAGTTGTGGGGTAGGGGTGGGGTTAGATTTTCCTCTAAAGTGCTATTTCAGTTTACTATACAATTCTATCATCTAAATAATATTAATTAGAATTAAATATGTAGTTGAAATTTCGAATTTGAAGAAAATCGGATGACCGGAAGTGCGTTTTTACTGAAACGTATTTTTCAAAATGTTCTGCTATTTTTCTAAAACAGCTTCAACGATTTTTTAAAAACTTGTTATGTCAACTACACGTATAATAAGCTATAACTTTTATTTGAAACATTTGTCCGGGTGGGCTTCTGGGAAGGATAGGATTATGTTTGTCTCTAAAGTGCTATTAGTTGATTATACAATTCAACCATCTAGATAAAATTAATTAGAAATTAATAGATTGCCAAAGTTTCAAGTTTCAAGAAAATTAGTAAACCGGAAGTGCATTTTTACTGAACAATTTTTTTCAGTTTTTAAGATTTTTCTCCATAAAAACACGGACGAATTTCATTAAATACGGGTATACTAACTATAGTATAAAGTTTGTCAATTATTTTGAAAACTGAAGTAAGAGTGTGTGAGTGTTTCACCCCAGATTTTTTTTTTTCATAATCAGAGTACTTTAAAACCATGTATAATATAAAATAAAACCCATGACGCTTAGCCCTTGAAGGGCCAAGGCCCTTAATTAATTGATTTAATTTGTGGGGACATGTGGTAAATAGGCCGCCAGTTACCTCGCCGTTAGGTTTCGGCTTTCGCTACCTAGGTGCGCTATCAACTGTATTTTCCCATTTTTTCTCACGATACTGGGTCATCACCGACTTTGCCCTCACAGGAAGTGTCCAATGCTAGACCAACGCTTTTCAAGGAATTTAAACCTTGTATTTCCGGTAAAAAAATCAAAATTTTCTTATACACGAATAAAAGAAAGTAAAAAAATTAATAGTGTTTGTACAATAATAATTCGTAGAACTCTAGAATTTCTGTTGTGAAGCCTTAACACTACACGAATCCCTTCCTTGAAAACCTTAATACGGAGATGTAGATTCCGATATTAAGGTTGGTAGGCTGCCTTGGAATTTTGATTTCTTCGCCAAATTCGTTATACATTAAAAAATTTTTAGCCAAGTTTACATTAAAATTCACAAAAAGGCACATTTAAAGTTTAAGACTTCTTTATATCGCTAATAATGATGCTCTTTATCGGTGAAGAGAATCAGAAAATAGGTGATTAAACATTAAAAGTTAAGATCATAACCTAGAAAACAATAAAGAGGATGTTTGTTTTTGGTAGAAGATGAAAAGAAAGAAAGGAATAAATATGAATTTCAAAAAGGGTCAACATGCTAATATTAGCAACGATAAGTTATATAAATTGTTAGACTAATTTAATATTCATCAATATATTCATAGTGCTACATAAAAATGAGCTTATTCAATTAAATAGAAAGATATATTTTAACGTAAAAAATACAGTTTACTTGATTACACTTGAAAAACAAGCCGAACTCTGTTGACGAAATATTACAACGATAAACGACTCATATATTATCATGCCAATTACATTATGCCCAAGATCAATAATAACCAAAAGCCTTTACTAAATAATTTTTTTGTTTCCATCTAATGCCCTTATTTTGTTGTTATACATCCACGAATTAAACTTCAAATGAATAAACCTAAATGAAATATCGGAGTTATATAAAATTGTATCATTTACTATGTAGAAATGGATCCATAGTTGACGTATTAGTTTTTTTTTTACAGAAAAAAACAGTCATATTTTATGGAAAGAACCGGATATATAAGAAGTCTAAAGATCAAAAACAACCATAGATGATGTGACATGTGAATAGAATGGGTCATTTTCTTTAGAAAAGTTTATCAGCATAATTTTTACATAATCTCCGCAGAATCTAATCAACTGAGCAGTTATACAATATTGCATAAATTATTGCTATTTTTTGTTTTCTGCTCTACAATTTCAGAAATTGACCTACATAGGATAGGTATTAGTGAAGATTAAAAAGCCCAGAATATAAGAGATAGTTTCCTTCGCTTGGTATTTTGTTTTTATTATTATTATTATTTGCACAGTGGATAGTGGCCTGAGTTCAACGCTATCCAAGGCCCTTTGGGCCGATATAGCAACTCGAAAGAAAAATAACACCAAGTAAGTCCTAGAATAAATAGCTAGACCAGTGTCTAACCACTTAACATACAAAACACGCCAAACACCATCACCTCAAGCGGTACACAAACAACCTAAGCTTTTCTACATACATCCTTGTAACGTCTTGGAAAATCTAATTTCCTTAAGATCCAAGCAATCTGTCATGAGATGGATGGATGTTTCTTGCCCTATCACACAAATTCTACAAAAGAGCCTAGCATGTTATTATGATTATTAAGCCTTAGGCTCCTTATTAAAGATAATATCCAACCAGATGCCTGCGAGATATCAGTGAAAGACAACGTAATATCTCAATATTACCCCGTCCCCGGACTACCATTAAGCATCTTAGACTGGCGACAACTCGCTAAGATCATCCATAGGAGTGAATGCTATCAAGCTGTCCATGCCTAGCAGCTAGACAGACATGTGCCCAGAGATATGCTAATAGCAGACTTAAAATCAATAAAGAGGAGAGAGGCGCCCAATTTGGCCAACCTACCTAACTCATCATTTACTAAGATTCCCATATGACCTGATCATAAAATATAAGAAAACTCTTCCATTCTAGTACTAACTTGGAGGTGAAGACATAAGACTCAGCACGCCTTCAACGGAGCTTGACTGTCCGAGCAAACCATTTTAAATTAGAGCTGAGTTTATTCACCAAAGAGATACTTCACTCCAGGTGATCTTCTGTCTTAAATTCGCTCCAGACCTACCATTCATTCTGAAACCATCATCCCTGTATGTAAACCTGAGGTAACTATTTACGGAAGAGAGATTATGCTTGGTAATTTATTTTCCCTGCAATAATGTCTCTCCAAAGCCACTAATAATCGAGAAAAATTTGCCTAATATGTTTTTTGTAGAAGATCCACAGCGTAGAAAATGTGGCTGTACCAGGGAGTTGTTAAAGTTGTAACAGTATCTGGATTTTCGGCTGTTCTAAATGTTGATCAGAATTCCAAAATAAGGCTGTATATGAGATGTTCCTAAGACTTTCAAAAGATCCTCTTAAGGCTTTTACGCACTAGGGCATATGTTTCTATACAAGTTGGACGACCTGTATTTTGGAGACATGACGCGAAAACCTATTGAGGTAAAAATATTTTCCGATATATCCAAAACTCCTCATACTGTGCCAAGATGTTGCAAGAAGACGAAATGTTGACTTGTGCATTTTACATTAGTATGCATTTAGCTGAAAATAGTATTCCGAAGCGCAAAGAAAAAAATGAAATGTTTGGATAAGAACATTTTTGGAAGAAAGAAATAATACGTTCTATATTGTCAAACCAACAGATGTCATTTTTCAACTTCAACCACACGCTGGACCATAAACTTCATCAGCCCCTAAATTTTGGCGCTGGAATGTCCGGGTTGCCCAACCCTAGAGCGGGCGCTGCGTTGTGCGTGGCACATCAAACAACTTTGTGCCTATACAATTGTACCATAGTGCATAGGGCGTGCGTATGTAGCGTTACCATCGTCCACCCTTCGGGGTGCAATCAGCCTCTGGCTCTCCAGGTTGGGGAATCCCTCATCCCGACCAATCCTATCCTGATCCTTTCCCCTTGCAGGGTTGCCTATAAATTTCCTGGGTTACTGAACCCCTTAAGGCAATAGACAGGAATTAGTAGACGGAATCTGTAGATCCATCGGGCGTGCGATCAGTCACGCTGGCTCGTTAGAGTTGAAATATTGAAACGGATGCAAGCACCAGTTTCCAAGCCAACTGCTTGCAATTGAGGTTGAATTCGTAGTGGCCGTGTTTTAAGCAACAACTCCAATGACCGAAGGCATGAGTTGAGCGGGAGGAGACTCGCAATATAAATTAAACCCCGGTGCCAGCCCGTAGCTGGAAGCGCATTTGCTGGGTGTGCGCGGTTTACCAGAGCCTGCTAGAAGGGGGCCTTCCCTAGCTTCTGGGAGTGAAGTGTGACCACTTCACTGTGGGATCATTTTGTGCGCTGGTTGACCGTATCTCAACCTGCCCTTAAATGGGTCAAGCGGAGGTGTGCCTAGGCACTTCCGCCATGGAGAGAGATATTGCACTAATAGTCTCTCCATGGTGGTGACATCCCTTTCTTGTTAAACGATCCTGTTGCTTGCAACGGGGGATTGGTAAACTGAAAAGGGTAGGTAACGGTCTTAAAACTACCCCCCCCCCCAATACCAAGAGAAAAAGGGGTATCCCGGGAACGAATGTACCCTAGTACACTACAAGACTTCATATACTTTTGCAGTGGTTTAAAATAGAAGGATTGTTGGGGTAAAAGTTTTCTCCCTCGGCTTACTGTCTAGTTTATTAGAGCATTAGTTCTTCCTACTGAGATTATTAAACAGTCATTATTTAAAGAACATTTAAAAATCAACTTTATATAAGCTCTTCATAAATAAATTCATTTAAAATGGTTGAAATAGTTATTACTCGAAAATAAGAATAATTGCATTCATATATGTATCGTTATCTGGAATTGGTTTCACTAAATTTATGAGAGATGTATGGGGATTTTGTAAAGTTGGAGAACTTGATTTTTATACTTAGAGGAAAAGATATAGTTTATTAATGGATGGAAAACCGATGTTTGGGACTGGTAACTCTCTATTCATATGAGAATATTGGGGTTATATAAGCTCTTTATTTTTTTTTATATGTGTGTGTGTGTGTGTTATTGTTGATTTGTATGTTGTGGTTATTACTTTGTGTTTGGCAACCGCAATCTTACTAGATACTGTATCTACTACAAAACAGCCCGAATGAAGAAGAGAATACAATAGGAGGCATTCTGTAACAGTTAGTTAGTTTAGGTCAATCTACATGGCTAGTAACTGGAGCAAAAAAAGAAAAAAAGAAAACTTATCGTCTCTAACTCTGTTAGTCCATATTTTTTTCATTGACATAAAAGTAATAAAAGCTTCAATAAAAAGAGAGAGAGATAGATAGAGGAAGATAAAAAAAAATAAGTATTGTATAAGTTCAGATCAATCTTTAAATAAACCCATTCCACGATCAAGATGGATTCTACATAGTTTACCACTTAGAGTGATTACTTGATTTACTTCATCTTATTGCCGTTCAATTCTATATTGATTATATCATTATCACCCCATCAACATCACACCATTAGACATTCTTTATCCTAAAGGTCTATGTGATAAATCCTTAAATCTCTATCTAATCAAAATTCTAGTATTCATTTCCTTCGTAGATTATCTCCTTTCTCTTTTCATTCGTTGCAAATTTTATAGATTTATTTCATTCAATCAAAATGCCTAACTATGAGAGACGTAAAATATTTTTTTTTCTGAAAGGCATTAATTATTTTTTCTCTTAGTGCTCTCAGTTAGAGGAATTATTGTGGTCGTGTAAAACTCTCGAAATTGAGTTTTCACGAGAAATATATTGTAACGTTTTTCCCTCTAAACTAGCTACTGCAACTAGTTTTAAGTGAGTTCATATAGACTCTAAACTTCAATAAAGAAAACACCAATTTTATACACAATAAATTACAAAAAAAAAAATCACTTACTAATAATTACTTCACAGTTTAAACCATAAAAGTTCACTTTTTATACACTTTCCACAAACGTACACTTCGTTTGTAGTAACTGGAAACCCTCTTAGACTCTCTGTTGTCCCACTATTTATACCGGTGGAGAGTCTTCTAGAACTTTCTCGATTCTTCCAGAGAGAGCTAGAGCGCCGCCAGCGCTTCCCAGCGGCACTAGGAGAACCTTAGGTACCTGCCTTCTCTTCTAGATGGCACCACCGGCTGCGTTACAATATGTTTTAAGGTTCCCTTGATTATGAAAAATATTTTAGGATGCATGTGCGAGTATTTGAATATTTCAAAAAACAAAAATGTTTTGAGAACCTTAAATGTTTGTTACCATTGAGGTCAAAATATAGTGTTTGTGTGTGCTTAAAAGTTTAGTCTTGCAAATTATTTCAATAATAAATATTTATAGAGTTTTAATTTAGGTATAAGTGAAAAAGGAATAGAGGAATATCGAGTACTCTACTCCATCCAGGTTCTTAGCTTTGAGTGCGAATGTATTGGGTGAATCTAAAATATGTTTGGTGAAGATGAAAGGATAAATTAGATTAGGCTTAATTAGTTTTGAATGAATGTATTTATTAGCATGAGAGATGAAGTATCTTGAGGTTAGTATTCGGAGAGCACATTAAATACGCGTCCACAAAGGCGATGAAGATCACAGCAATGCTCAGCAGAGCTATGGCAAATATAGGTAGGCTGACGGCCAATAAGAGGAAGCTGGTGCTGACTCGGATGCGAAGTATGGGCTGGAGCTTTGAAACAAACTCATATTAAGCGACTCTTAGCTGTGCAGCGCAGGGGCGCGCTTAGGATAATCAGTGCTTATCGCACGGCCTTAGTCATTGCGGGCACCGCCCCAATAGACTTAATGGCTTCGATGAGACGCTTCTGTTTTCAAAATAGAGAACTTAGGAAGGAAGAGGCGTCACGCATTGCGACGAGCGCGGTGCAGGAAGAGAGGTGGAGAAGGGAGGGGAAGATGGATGCACCGATTGATCGGGAACCCCATACTGTGGTCTACCCAGAGTTTTGGCGAAGTAAACTTTTACGTCACACACATTCTGACATAGGTACTTTATGGAATACCTCTACAGGAGGAAGAAGAGGACATCGGTCACATGCATATCCGATATAGATGACGCCTATCATACGTTTTTCAGATGTAGTAAATAGAACACAGAAAGAGAAGAGCTGCGGAACAAAACCAGGAGACCAACTCCAGAAAATCTGGTAGAGAAGATGTTACAGGAAAAAGAGGCCTGGAGCTTAATTGCGGTGTACACCGAGTGCATCAAAAACAGAAAAGGAGAGAGTGTGATAACTCCCATCAATAGAGCAATGGATAGTAGAGCACAATACGAGGCGACTCTTCTGATGCAATGTCATAAGATGGTCCCAGAGGGGGGTTCCAAGCCTGTTTTAGAGGAGGGGGTTTTTAGTGGGTAAAAGCCCCACACACCGACGTAGTCGGAAGATGCCAATGGGCATTTTTCCCCCTCGAGGAAAAAAAAAAATTTATTACCATGAAAGTATTTATCGGCGAGAATGGTTTAGGTTAGGTTAAGTCTGTATATATGTTTTTATTTTAGGTTTAAGTACAAAAAGGAGTAGAGGAATATCAAGTATTCGACTCTTATCGGTGCGAATGTTTTTTAGTGTGATGTGTCATTTTGTTTGTGTGTGTGACTGAGAGTTGGGACAACATCCCGGTACAAATGTGAACATTTAGTGCTTAATACTAATTTTAACAAGGATAAAATATTTTGCAAGCTATGTACAATTAAGAGTATGGCTCTATGGCGTCAAGGCTAATGCCAAAAAAAAACTTGGTATCTCCTTAGATATCTGGCAATAAGATTTTGGATCAAAAATACCTTAACCGAACATTAAAGACTTTATTATTTAGGTTTTTTCCACCAATTCTTCGCGATTTTATCCGAAAAAACCCTCCAGCGATTTTTTATTTAAACGGTTCAACGGTATATATTTTTTCGTATAATAACAAAATATTAGAAAACCCAACATTGAAGAAAAATGGAAGTGCATCTTTGTAGAAAAAATTCTTGAGTTTTTCCCCCAAAAACTGTTCTAACGATTTTCTTAGAAACTAGGAATGGTAATTTACAAACACATAAAATTAGGGCACTTAATTCTTTTTATTATTATTAATAAAAATAATATTTATTGCAACAGTGTATATTTTAATATAATTCAGCTATGTAAGACATATTGGGGTCTTGATGTAGAGTGAGAGTTGACACTTAAACCCTAACCCTATGGCGCAACAGCCCATGAAGGGCCAAGGCTTGCCAGACAGCGATTTGAATGAGGGACGTGTGGTAAACACGCCGTAGTTCCCACGCCGTTTACTTCCGGCCTTCGCTATCGAGGGCGCTACTAACTGTAGCTTCCCACTTTTTATCACGACGCTCGGCCAACACCGACTTTGCCCTCATCGGAATCGAACCCTGAATTCTCGCACGAAAGGCTAGCCACTAGACCAACGCGTGATGACTTTGACACTTAAAAGGGGGGGGGGGCATAACAATTTTTCTAATGATTTTGGATTGGAAGGACTGGATTTGGCGGGAATTGGAATGTTTGATTGAATCCCATAGTTCAACATAGCGTAAGTCCACATAGCTTTGATTATTACTAGGTAAATTAGTCTTTTATATTGTAGGGAATATTTTAGTTCGTCTGCCGATTAGTAATGGTAATAGTTTAAATCGTCTGTTGAGGTCTTGTCTTTTTAGTCGTGTATAGGGGGTTGCAGGTAATCCATTTGTCCATGTATAACCCTAAGTAGCGTACATAGTCAGCAGTTGGAAGAGAAAGTACAATTAAAATATAGAGGAGGCAATTTAGTCCGTCTTAATGTTAAAGTAGTGCTTACTGGTGGCATTTTGTCTCGTTAATTTTTATTCACCATTTTTTGCACCAAGTTTATCCAAATACAGAAAGTTCCATCTGTCCCTCTCTGCTCACCCTAATACTTTAGTACGCCTGCTAGGTTCTTCTACCCTTCTAGATAATCCACCAAGACGATTAAAACGTCGCTGGCCTCGAGTCTCTCTAATGAGCAGCTAAGTTATAAAGTGCCATATGTGTTCTTATGGAGTCTCATCGCTAGGTGAGTTTTCCACACAAGTCACCAGATGATTTGTGTTTTCTTTCCCCGCATTTACTATTGTAATTATATAGAGATGTAAATTACTAATAAATGAAAATATATATATATATATAATATATAATTCGGTAGCTAAATAAATCTTGCGTTAATTTGTTAGACTAATACTTAATTTGGATTGATGTAAAAAATAAAATAAAAAAATTAAAAAATTAAAAAGGTCGAAAAAATTACATAGTTTTTTACAAAATTTTGATAAATTTTTTTAATTTTCCTCACCGCGTAGTACTTGGTATTTCCTCCTCGGGCATACTACAGGCGGGGGGTCGGTAAAATCAGAGAGATGGCGGCCGGTATTATGTTGGTTGGTACTCATGGTAAATAGTACTTGAAGTAATTACATTTTATTGCAAGAGATGACGCCAATATCATTTAACAACCCTAAATATTATTTGAAATCTCATTTGACTGATTCCTCACAACAACCAGAAAAAGTAAATTTTCCCGCAAAAATATTAGAAATGAAAGAGAGAGGCATATATGTGTGTGGATGGATAGTATACGAACTTTAAAGAAATTTTTTATAACCAGTTCTGTGCGATTGTAAAAGCTTTATTGGGGTTTTGCAAAAACAATGTTTATTTTTTTAAATGAAGAAAAACGAGACATCTTTAGATTTCCACTCTTGAAGTGTGGGAAAAAATGCGATGCGGATTTGCATCCAGGTTAGAATGCCACCAAACCAATATTTTGAAATCCGATTTTTCAAATTCATTTATGAAAAGTTCAAATGTGAACGAATTTAATAAACCAATTAAATCTTAAAATTCAAAAAAAAAAAATAAGAAAGTTACAGAGGTAAACATCTTCAAGCGGACATCCGATGTATGGGATTTAATCCGGATAGTATGCTCTTTTTGATGGTTCTGACCGGTTTTGGATACTCATTTATCGTCAGATTTGGCTATCAAGTTCGTATCTGAAATGTTATTGATGTGTTGTGATGTTGTAGTAGCTTGTGACGTGAGCGGTTTAGTAAAGGGCTTGTGTGTATGTTTGAAAAAGAGAGAGAAGTATTAGAAATAAGTAATAGATCACCGCTGTTTTGAAATAAATATATTATTCTCTAAGTGAATTTAAGTACTTTTATAATATCACAACTATTATGTTTATAAATCAATTATTTAACTAGATTAAGTGCAAAACTCTTATGTTTTAATTTATGACAGGCACTGATGCTAAGAGAGTGCAATACAAGTGTTCTGGTTCAGGGTCTAGTTCAAACTGTGCTGAAAGAATGCCTTCTCTTGCTAGTACAAATCTTTCCCCTGAGAGAAGGGATGAAAAGGCAAAACTACCAAAGTTCTGTGAACTCTAAAAGACAAAGCTAACCCAGGTCCTTTGAACTTTTTCTGTAACTGTAGTCTTCTACCTGTTTGTAGCCTTTTTGCCAACAAATGTGCATTTTTCTCTCAAATAAAATAAGACATAATTTCTGTAATTCTGGCATCCATCACATATTCAAGTTTCTATCACGCACCACACTGAATGATTGTTTGTATGTGTGGAGGTAAGTAATATTTGTGACTAGATCCGAATCATTAAAGATTCATAGGAACTGAAGAGCAATGAAGCAAACCTTAAATGAATAAAACGTTAGTTACTCCCCACCTAGGCCAGACTAGGGAGGGAGAATTCGATTCATATATATATAGAGAGAGAGACACCAGAACAGTCAGAGAGTTTTTAAAAGAGTATATCCAGTCAGTAACCAATCTACTTACTTTCCAATTCTCAGCCAGTCTATTTCTCACTTTATTATTCTCTTGGTACTTAACTTCTATCTAACTATAAAGTCCTTGTAGTTTGTGTGTTCTATTTATTATACAGTGTTCAGCATATCATCTAGTTTATTTCTATATCATTCTTACTAATTCTCTCCTTCTCACATCCATTATATATTAATATGTGTACACAAGTGTAATAATGAAAAAGAATGAGTAAAAATGATAATATGAAATGAACTCTTGGTTAATAGTAAATAACGTGTATTAAAAGAACTTGAAATTAAGATGTGTTGACGAGTGTAAGTCTTCGGGGTTGAAACAGCGCAGTGGTTTGTAATAGACCAGACGGTAGGCCTATATTAAAATAGGTTTCTTCAGGGTATTGTCGTTTCTGAAGCAGAAACAACACTGTCAACGGTGAAGGGAGTATTCGCCCCATTCTTGGCCAATTGGTCGGCTGTTTCATTACCTCTAATCCCCATATGCCCTGGGCACCCACTTCAGCCGAACCTTCTTGTGTTGGAAAAGTTGTGTCAGAGATTCTTTGTACTCCTTGACCCTTGATGAGGTGGTTCCGAAGACATCAAGATCTTCAGTGCAGCCTGGCTGTCCGGATAGATGTAGTCTTGGTATAGTCACTGTAGTTGTAGTTTAATCATCTTTATTTTAAATATTTGTCGTGAAAATTTATTTTATGGGAGCACTGTTAATGCGGTAACCTTTCGACGATGCCATTTAAATGGAGAAAACCAATAAGAGAAAGTAGCATGAGGTTTCACGACAGTCTGTTTTGGAAGCTACTTCAAAAAGTACATTAAAAAAAAATGTAATACTATATTTCTTCATCATTCAATAACTGAAACGAAATGAAAATGAAGAACTTTTAACTCTAAGACTGTTGTTAATCAGTATACCAGAAGTGAAGGAAAAGATTGTTGTGCGACTATTTGTTCGGTTTGAATCTAGCGGCTATAATCGATTTATCTCTGAATCTGGAGACAAACATATTGCAAAAGCATCATTATGTACCTGTCTATTCAATTATGTGGACCATATACTTGTTGTACACACACACACACACACACACACACACACACACACAGATCTATATAATATAACATATATCCTGGAATTATCTAGTTCGTCATCATTTCCTAATATTCATTTCTAAACAGTATATTTGCAATCTCTACATAACATTATTTTACGTACTATTCTTTCAAAAAATGTATAACAATCAAAATAATTATTCAAGACAAATTGCAGATCTTAATGAATTCAAAAAAAGAGTTTAATAATTCAATTCCAAATACGGATAGTAGTTTTTATTTGGCAGATTTTTTAAAACTTTCTTGTTATTGCAAAAATCAACAAGTATAATCCGCTAGCACATATATTTTTATGTAATTGTAAGACCAGCTAATCATTTAGTTAAAAATTCCAAGTTTTTAAAGAATTTATCAATTATAACTGTAATAATAGCAGAAGAGACTTAGGGCTACGTATTGGATATACTCGTCTGACTCATGGTCACCTATTTAGTAGGTGAAAGAAGACCTAATGGCCAAAGTGTGTCTCAAAAGGCTAACAGTAGCACATATATTGGAAGAATGTTCAAGGTCTACGAGAACATCGAGAACTAGCAGGCTTAACACATGACTTACGTACAACACTAGAAGAGGGTTCTCCAGTTTATAGAACGGTTATTTAATTATTTAAGGAATATTAATTTATACCTTAGGATTTAGATTAGATTGGTTATATTAGTTAGAATGACTCTTAACTGAAGAGAGACGTATTCACTTGAAGAATGAGTGATGTATGAAAGTATTTATTAGCAAGCAAGCAAGTGCGAAAGAATAGATGTGTAATGGAAAGAAATGCAAAAATAAATAGTTTTGAAAAATATTTTAAGTGAAATAATTTTGGCAAAAATAATGTATTTTAGAATGAGGTACTATAATTTAAGGTTATTGCTACTAAAGAGACAAAGGCACAAGAATCCGTTAGGGTAATAATAATGCCATTTGGCCAACTGTTTTGTAAGAGAAAATTCCGCGCTAGAGAGGGCATTCTTTGAACAGTCTAAATTTTGCACTCAACCAGACACTCCGAACTAGACATTCAATCAGATTATTTGTCTAAGGAATCACTCTCTTAGCATCAGTGCCAGTCATAAGTTAAAACATAAGTGTTTAGCATTTAATCTAGATGAATAATTGATTTTATAAACATAATAGTTGTGATATTGAAAATTATTTAAAATTCTTTAATGATAACATATTTATCTGGTATTTTATCCGTCGTAGCATGCATATTTATGTTCTTCCGGTCAGGATACCACTCCTTAAATATTTTGTAAGCCCGCGAGATAAAATGGTTCATACCCAAAGTATAGAATCCTACTGGTCGAAAATACATAGATGTACAACCAAGTGTGAGTAACAAATAACAGAAACATTACGTTGAAGTGAACTCTCTACACGAACTTGGTTAATTTGCTCTGACGATGAATGAAAATCCAAAACCGGTCAGGAAGAACATAAATATGTATGTTACGACGGATAAAATACCAGATGTTATCCAGCATTGCGGATCCATCCACATATTCAATAATATATTTAATTCAATCTAGCAGTGCTTTCTTATTTATCTTTTATTACTTCTCTGCTATAAAAACATACACACAAGCCCTTTACAAAACCGTTCACACCGCAAGCTACCACTACTACACAAACAACACAACACACTAACAACATTTCAGATGTAAAGTTGAAGTTTGAATGTATTTAATAGCGTGATTGCATTTATTAGCGAAAATGTTTGAATGAACGTATAAGTTAGAATTTTTACTCAGGCGTGCAAGGAAAATTATAGGTTATAATTATTGTACCCCCAAAATATAGGTTATTAGTAAGTAGTCTATATATGTAGAAACTAAAGTATTAGCAGTTAATTTAATTTAGGGTGGTAGAAATTTAGGTTAAGTTAGGTGAGGAAAAAGTATAGAATCCTACTGGTCGTAGCATGCATTCTACCCACAAATAGACCTCTTGAATTTTAGTAATATCAATTTTAGATATTGTAGCGCATTTTGAAAAATATGAAGTATAAATCAGAAGCAGGTTTTTTTTTTGTTCTAATTTTTGTAATTTTAATTCTGTCAGAAACATCGACATGTTCATAACAATAAATTTATTACTGAATAGAAATATAAGAACGGAATATGTTAATAAAGAGTACTGACACTGACAGTGAGGAAAACACAACTTATATAATACTATTAACTGGTTTTGAATTACTTATTATATTTAATATATGAATACAAACAATAATTGCTTTGACTAATTAGATTTCCATACTAATATGTATAGAGAGAAATGAGAACAATGGACACATTGCAGGTGAAAAGGTTTATTACTGAATAAGTGAAAGAAAACGTATGTTTACATTTGAAATTATTACAGCGGTCTTTGCAAACATTCTACACAAGTTATATAACATACTTTCTTTTAGAATTATAGATTTTTTTTTTTTACTTTCTCTTACAGCTACGAGAAGAAGTACGAGAGGATTGTGTGAAATTTTCGAAATCGGAAAACGCAGATTCTCTGAATATGAGAAAAATAATTTGGTGTGAAACACTCCACACGACATTTCACGTACTACAGACAGCGTAGTTATAATTTACAAATTTTTCAAACTTATGATTTTTACTGCATGTTTTCTTCTCTTCTTCAATTTTATGTCAATGGGAGAGTCTAAATTTAATAAAATGAGATTTTTTTTTTAGGACGCATAACCTTCCCGAAACTTTTTTAAATGAAGAGAAAGAACATAATTTGTTCTTCCAAATTTGAAATTGCCGCCGCGCCTCACTACAAACATTTTTCTTATCCCCCACCTTTTAACATTTTTTTTTTTTTAATTTTAAAAATACTCTCTCTTCATTTCAGTCTCAACGTTCTCAATGTATACACTATAAAGGTATCTCGGGTTAAACTCATCTCATAGGGAGCAGTTAACAAGTTGACCAGATATACACTCTATAACCCTTGGGATTACCACCGGCTATTGTCTGACCATGCAGTAAATTCCTTTCTTACCTGTCCCACCATGACATGATTTAAGGGACATTTTCAAAATTTCTTGATATTTTTCGAAATGTAATTTTAAATGGGCTGATTTTTTCCTTATGTCATCGCGTTTTCTTGCATATTATCCATACGCTCCCTTGAGCCCAGTATAAATTTCCACCGGTTGTCGTCTTTGTGATTTTCTCTTACATCCTCAAGGGAAGGACACATGTCTAAGTGAGATGCCGTCATTTCCTGTCCGGTATCACAGAGGGGGCATCCTGAATCCCTCGCGCTTCCTATTCGTCAGAGCTGCTTTTTTAGATATCATGTCTAGTTGCCATCCTAAAACATGCGACTCAGACATAACGTGGTGCAGAGGCGGGTATCATGCCGTCATGATGTGATAGGGTTTCCCACTGGCGTCCTTGTGCTTTCCTCTACAAATCCATTTTTGTTTTTTCCAACAAGGAGCTCCGAATCAGTCGTTTTGAACCACTGTATGGGATAGGCAATTCTGGTTGTTCCATTCCTACACCCTGCTTAGCCAATCTGTCCGCTCGCTCATTGCCGTCGATTCCAACATGAGCGGGTACCCATTGGAGGGCAAGATTACGACCATGTCTTAGGAGACCATCAATTGTGGTGCGGCAATCTATCACACTTCTAGAATCTGTTATGATATTAGATGTGATGGCCATAATGCAGCTTGGGAATCCACCAAAATGACCGCACAGGGTTCGTCTCTTTCTGACAGCTCCCGCAGTGCCATCAACAAGGCAAGCACTTCACTATCAAAGTTTGTGGCTACTCTTCCAACGGGTGCGTAGCATTGAAAACGGATGCTATAAACACCGGCACCAGCATTTGAATATGCTGAAATCAGCGAAAAGACTGAGGGGACAAACACAATAGTAGAGGTGGATAAAAGCGCATTTGGGCGCAGAAAGTTTAACAGAGGTAGAGTAACAAAGACCCGTTGGGTAGTTGGTGATATAGATAGGTCAAACAAAAAGTGTTTTTTATCTATTGTGGATAGAAGAGATGCTACTTTACGACGGGTATTGGTCGAAAACATTAAACGGGGAACTACGGTGATCACAGATAGCTGGAGAGGCTACCAAAGTTTAGATTCGTTAGGAGGTTTCACCATTTTAAGGTAAACCACTCCTTAAATTTTGTAAGCCCATGAGATAAAATGGTTCATACCCAAAGTATAGAATCCTACTGGTCGAAAATAAAAAGAGACATGAGGAGACGAATTGGCCGCATGTGTACTACTAAGTTCGAAACTTACTTAGCAGAGTACATTTGGAGGTGTAGGTTTTCGACAAATGAAGATTTGTTTAAGGATTTTGTGGATGCCCAGAATTCCTTTATTAGTTACTATACGATAGGTTTAGTTTTTTTTTTTGACAAGGCCTTTTAGGCCGCCAAATTTATTTTATTGTGGATATTTCTAATATAAAATGTATTTAGTTTATTTTGACAAGGTCTTTGAGGCCGCCAATCTCTTTTTATTGTGGATATTTCTTATATAACATGTATTCCAATTTAATGTTTTAGGTGTTCATTGAGTTCTATCCATACAACCACCTAGATGAGTCTGAAATCCAAATGACTGAACTTTTTTCTGTGATTTCCACAACATATTAATTTTCATAATAATTTTGATCCGTTAGGAAATGAAATATTGGAAAATCCTATCTTATAGTTTCCTTCTTGTGATTTAGAAATTACAAAATGTCCGTTAAACCATGCGATAGGGGGCAACCCTTCATAACAGGTGCCTGCTACTATAGCTACTAGCAAACTCTTTCCCCCTTTACTTTTATTACCCTAATTTAATCATTTTTTACCTGCCCCCCCCTATGAGATGAGTTTAACCTGGTATCTCTTTATCTTTTTTAATTTCTCTTATTGTTAATATCATTTAATTTAATTAACTGTCACTTGTGTGTTATAATTTCTTGTTTTTTTTTTTAATATCTTATGCTCAATCTATTCTGTTAATATTTCTTTAATTTATTTTTTTTTTTAATTTGTTATAAAATCTATGCACTTTTTCTTCACTACAATTCTGTACAATAATGTAACTTTTCTCTAATAAATTTTTGCAGAACTCCTGAAGAAGGACACCAATGGTACCCGGGAAACGTAGATCAATAAAGAATTTTTTTTTTTTCTTTAAAACTCTTCTGGCCATTGCCGTATAAACATCACATTATTCTTTAAATGAACTTTCTTG
Organism: Triatoma infestans; assembly: GCA_011037195.1. NCBI lineage: Eukaryota > Metazoa > Arthropoda > Insecta > Hemiptera > Reduviidae > Triatoma > Triatoma infestans. The sequence goes on along the minus strand of JAAEAF010002605.1, from coordinate 70,233 downwards.
AGAAAAAAGATGCTAACAAAAATGATAGGTCTGTGTATTCTATAGTGTATAATATGTATATCTTTGGGCGAATTAATAAATATAAATTGTATCAAAGTATAATTCTTGATAAATATTTTATGATTGTAAAGTAGAGGAATTTTTCCAATGTATATATATTTATAAAGTTGGGTTTTTTGATGGTTTGAAAGGCACAAAAGAAACAGTTAGTTGAGTCAGAGATACCTGGCCTACCCCTATGATTACGTTTATTTAGGACAAAGGGAATTTCCCTCTTCTCACTTTCTCCGGGGTGGAGGTAGAATATATAAGGTGGACCCTTTTAGGGAAGGAATTAGTTCCAATTTATGTTGTAAAAAGAGTGAAACCTGTCATCAGGACAAGCGATGTTACAGTACTGAGTGGTGGAAGTACCCCAAGAAACCCAACCTTCTTCAAGTTAGAGACTGTGTAAAATATGTAAGTTATAAATGCAATTTTTCCCAAATGACAAGAAAATTATGTTGTTATATCACAATATTATGATCTTTACTTATTCTGACATATATTTTGTTTATTTTAATTATAATATATTTTGAATCTATATATTTAGTAGTTTTTTCATCCTCTCCAACTTTTGTATAAACATTGATCGCACGAGATCCCTTTAGAGAAGATTTCAAATATGAATTATAATAAGTAATTATTAATTAGTATATTTAATTTACCCCCCCCCCCCCACCATACCAATCATGTTACAATAGGTAGATATACGAAATTTATAAAACCCATCGGTGTTTTTGTATGGAGAAAATTGCAGAAAACTGAAAAAAAAAAACTGTTTAGTTCGAAACCCATTTCCGGTCAACTGATTTTCTTCAAACACGAAATTTTGTCAATATATTTAATTCTAATTTTTTTTTTCATTATTTAGATGAAAGAATATTTTATAATAAACTAAAATAACATTTTAGTGGAAAAACATGCACTACCATGGCCTTTGGAAACACTTTACAGAATATCAATGATTACAATTCGACGACAATAACTTTGGTATAATTATCTTCATTTGACAATCCTAATGATAATGATAATTTTTTAATATAAAAAATAATATTAATCTACTAAAAAAACAATTCTAGAATTTCTTGGGGTGGAATATATTAAAAGGCACAGAACAGTAAAGAAAATTGATTTCCTCAATTAGTTGTCTATTCTAGCGCAAAAAATAGGCTAAACAAAAAGTACTAGTTCTTCGTAATGTGTGTGGTCATATAAAAATTTGCAAATCTTATATAATTTTTCCTGTAATTACCGTTATAAAGATTTAATTTCTTGGAAATGCATGACTTGAACGTGACTTTTTTTTTTATACAACAAATGCATAACAAATTCATTATAGTTTATTCAAGAGTATATAGTTATTCATATGTAGCAAACTAATGACCAGATTTCACCCAATAATTCAAAAACAAGTAGCCAATGAACCCTTTAAGAATATATAAGGAGTGTTATGAGGGCAAAAATTGCGGGTAACAACCGGTGTTGCACCCAAGTTAAACTTGTGGAAGAAATAGTAGAGGGCATGGAGAACAAGGAAACATGTGTAATTACCTTTTGCGATCTGAGTAAGGCGTTTGATATGGTGTCTCATGAGTTACTGCTTCTGAAATTGAAATACTACGGTATTAAGGGAATCAGTTGGAATTTCTTTAAAGAATATTTAACGGGCAGAACTCAGTATGTTTATTATAATAACCAGTATTCTGAGCGAGGTAAAATTAAACGAGGTGTCCCGCAAGGCTCTGTTCTAGGGCCTTTGCTTTTCTTATTATACATTAATAGTGTTGAGACGCTATTTCCAGGAAAATGCATATTGTACGCTGATGACACAACACTAGTTGCCAAAGGGAAGAATACTGAAGAGGCTGTGAAAGAAGCAGATAGAAATGTATCTTGTCTTAAAAAATGGTTAAGTAATAATATGTTATTGCTAAATCAAGAGAAGACTAAGAATAAAATTTTTAGCCTGAATAAGGATTTAGAGAAGGGTACAGTACCATTTCTTGGTATATTACTAGACGGCACTCTATCTTGGAATGAACATGTACAGCAACTGAGCAGTCAGCTATCTCAGATAACTTTCCTTATGAGGAAGCTGAGAGAAGAAGTTCCACCAGAAGTAATGAGACTAGCCTATTTCGGATTGTTTCACTCCAGGATGGTTTATGGTGTTGAGCTGTGGGGGGTTTCAGCTAACGCCTCGAGTATTTTCAAATTACAGAAAAGAGCAGTAAAAATTATGATGTTCAAAAGAACTCGAGATAGCTGTAGGCCATTATTTCCGGCATTAAACATCCTGACATTACCATCACTGTATATCTACAAGCTCGCTCTGCAACAACAAAAAAATCCAAATAAAGATACGAGAGGCAACAGACACTGTTATAACATACGCAACAATATCGATATAAACTTACCTTCAAAAAGACTGACAAAATCTGCAGTGGTTCCAAGTATTATGTCCGCGAAGATATACAATAAAATTCCAAATGAATTAAGGCAGTTGGATTATCTCCAATTTAAAAAAATGATGAACCACTTCTTGATAAAGAAATGTTTTTATCACATAAAAGAGTTTATGGAACAGAACTGGACAGTAGAAGATTTTAAAATAAACTGAATTATAAGTAAAGTATGCCAGCGAGTTTTTGTTGTTATTATTAGTCAGTTTAAAGTTCATTGTCAGTGATCACATCCGTATATTTTTGTTAGTGAATAAGTTTTTTGACGAGCCTATTATATTGTAACTGATGTATACAGGCAAATAAAATATATCATATCAAGAGACTAGGCAATGCGCTATAGTACGTTTCAAATTTGTGATTGTACAATGATTCAGCTGGGGAAAGTTAAACATTGCACCCCCCCCCCCCACGGTAATTTCAAAACTTAATTTTTCTGAGCAATAAACAATAGTTATGTTTGGCCTTGGTTAATAAAACAAACAAAATGTTAGTTTGCTGGAGCCAAAATGAAAAAAACAAACACAAAGAGAAATACAGAAAATTATATAATAATTACCCTTACCCTTGCCCATTCCTTTGATTCCCAGAAACGCTTCTCCTAACCACCTACCTATTCCAACCACCTGATGCGGCTTCTTTCTAAATCCATTTACATTAACCTCCAATCCTAACTTCATCAATTATAAAAAAGACAAGGACGTCATTACCTCTTCTTATAACAACATTTTCCTCTACCTCAGAAAAGCTCCCCCCCATCCCCCTAAATTAAACATACCAACTTTCTATTCATTTTCTAGTTTATTTCTATTCATTTACTTTTCTTATAATTATTTATTAATTTGTTTTTCACTTCTACCACTCCTCATACTTCCCAAACTTTTAAGTTTTCTCTTCTTGGTCTTCTTTTCAATTATACCTTACACCATAACCAAACAATAACCTCCTCTAACATTCAACTCTCTATTCTTCCTTAACAAGGTATCGTATCTTTTTAATATATTTTAATCATGAAATGTTCTAGTTTTTATTATATAATTTTCTGTATTTCTCTTTGTTTTGTTTAAGTACACATACTTCCCGAGGAAGGACAACCAAAAGTGTCCGAAACATCAAATAAAATTTTAAAGATAAAAGATTTTTTTCTTTGTCCCCCAGCCGACTAACATTTTGCTTGTTTGATAATATACAAAGTTTAAAGGAAATCGTTGGAGCAATTTTTAAGAAAATCGTGAAAAACTGAAGAAAAAAAAAAGTTCGAGAAAATCCAACTTCCGTTTTACTGAAACCTACATAAAAAATAGAAGTTCGAACTTGGAGCGAATATTAAAGTTTAAACTTCTTGCAATTTTTGTTTTTGAGATAGGTATTCTGATATAAAGACATACATGTATAGAGCAATATTTGCTTTCGTACTCAGGGGACCTCAAAATATGTATTTCTGAAAATAATTGCAAATTTGAAAATTTGACAAGAACAGAAATTCTCCTTAGTAGAGGAAAAATGGGGCAGCTGGAGCACTTTTTTGGGGGGCAACTTTTCCCTCGCCCCGGACCCCTTTGGTTACGGCCCTCACCCACCCTCACTTATTAAACTATCATCGAACTCGACGGGCATTTAGGCCACGCCCACTTATATTCACCCATTTCCCAAAGCCCAGCTCACCTGATGGTAGGTTAAGGCGTGGAGGTGGAAAGAGAATGGAGTCCTCGATTTGGATGTTAGGTTAAGAAGTGGGGGGAGGAAAGAAAATGGAGTCATCGGTTTGGATGATGCTTAAAGAGTGGAGACGGAAAGAATATGGGGTCATCGGTTTGGATGTTAGGATAAGTGGTTAAGGGATGTTAAGGTTAAGGGATGCGTTGGAAACAAAATGGAATCATGGGTTTGTATGATAGATAAAGGGGTGGGGGTAAGTGGTGTGCTTAGAGGGGCAAGAGAGCGTGACCCAAGTGCTCGTCCAGTTCGATGATTGGCCGGTGAGCTGGGCTTGGGGAAAGGGGTGGAGGTAAATGGGAGTGACCTAAATGCTCGTCGAGTTCGATGATTAGGTCAAGAAGTGGGGATGGGGCAGGGCCGTAACCAAAAAGGTCCGGGGTTGAGGGGAAAGTTGCCCCTCAATAAAGTGCGCCAGCTGCCACATTTTCCCTCTACTCACTTATTCTTACAACTTTAACAGAAAGAAACATTTTATAGTATAATTAATATTACTTATTATTAAAACTTCCCCGGAGTTAAGAACGTGAAAGGGACCTGATTGTGCTCAGCCGAACATCTATACCTTTACCATTTATACGTATTCTGTTTTCATGAGATTTTAAATGAACTGAGACTGTTGATATAATGCTTAAATATTTACTAATAATATTTCGTCACTTTTAAGAAATATAAATAAATATTATAATATAATGTTATTAATCCTTCCCTCTAATAATACCTCAATAAGATAATGATTACTTTCTATTAATCCTAGTAAGAGGAAGTATTACGTTCGTGCTTGATTTTTCAAATTAAGTTTTCACCGGAAATAAATGTATCTGAGTTTTTTGAATATGAAAAAAAATGTTTTCAGTGAATGTTGCGCGAGTTTATTAAAAGAATATCTTAAAAACAAAAAGTCGCAGGAAGTTGAAACTTCGTTATTCCGTTTAAAAGTACTACAAACCCTCCGCATCAGATACGAAGATATCGGGCAATAATCCAAATCAACCAAAAATGCGACATTCCTGAATTTTGTTTTTTTTTTTCTTTAGTTTTTCATGATTTTTCTTAAAAACGGCTCCCATGAATTTTCCCGGGAAAATTGATTGTTTTGGGGGGGTTTCTGAGGGAATAGTAACGTTATGCTTTCCACTAAAATACCACTTCCGTATATGATTTTTACGACCTACTTAATATTAATACGCATAGAAGAATTCCAAAATTTGAAGAAAATCGGATTTTATAGAATAAATTTTTTTTTGGAATTTTCTTGATAACAGCTACGATTTCCTTTAAACTTGGCATTTTTACTGCGAATAGATATAAACCTTTTATTTGAAAAATTTTTTGAAAACAATTGTGTTTAGGGAGACATGATAGTTTAAAATTAAATTTGCACAAGATTTTCCTAGTTTTAACAATAGAATAGAAACGCTCCCACATAAGGCCGGCTCAGGATACAATAAAAATCCTAACCACCATTTTTTTTTTTTTTTTGGCCAGCCCAATTAAACATTGTAAACTTGCAGTTTAAAAAAAAAAAATCTGGTGTGAAACACACACAACTTTCTCTTACTACAGTTTTCAAAATTTTGTAGTTGGCAGCAAATTTAATCAAATTCGTCCATGTTTTTATGGAGAAAATCACAAAAACTGAAAAAAAAAACTGGTCAGTAAAAAAGGCACTTCCGGTCTTCTGATTTTTTTTTTTCCAAACTTGGAATTTCAGCAAAATATTTAATTCTAATTAATATTATTTAGATGACAGAATTGTATAATAAACTGAAAAAATAGCACTTTAGAGGAAAATCTAACCCCACCACTCCCCCCATAAGTGCCCTTAAATGAATTTTCCCACAGAAATGTTTCAAATAAAAGTTGTAACTCTCTGTATGTGTAGTAGATGTAATAGCAAGAGAATTACATCAACAAGAGAGAGAACACAGGCCCGCGAGAAGACAGACTCTCTCTGGTACACACTGACTTAAGCAGGCTAGAGTGGGAGAACCTGTATATAAGCCAGTGAGAATCTATCTAAAGGGATATCTATCTATCTATCTATCTATCAGATTCAACCATACATCGCATCGTGTCATATCTCTACTCCCACCTTTTATTCTATAAAATCATTACGAAGTCCAGTGCAGTTAGTGTAAACTTATAGCTACATTATAACAGTGTCTTCATATCTCGTTTAATTAAGCAAACCTAATTTCTCTCCTCATTAACTCAATTATATAGATATGCCAAGTTTCAAGAAAATTGTCGAATCCATTTTTTGAAAAAATTGCACAAAAAAAAAACTAGTAAAGTAGTACTTCCGGTTGAGGAATTTTGACAGATAACGTACTGTCAGATCCCATGGTGATATCTAAACGGTATATTAAGTTTCAACTTTCTACGATTTTTCGTATTTGAGCTTACTGTTCACTTACATACATACACACATAGACCATTTGCTAAAAACCACTTTTTTTGACTCAGGGGACCTCAAAACGGATATTTCCGGTGAAAATTCGATATTGAAAATTTGGAACGATTACAATACTTCCTCTTACTAGAGGAGTAGAGAAAGTAAAAAAAATTCTTGATTAAATTATATTAATTAGAGTTGGAGAGAGTCGTGTGATTGTTTCACACCAGATTTTTTGGTTTAGAAACATTTCAAAATAAACAACCATAAGTTTGGCCACATTGTGGCAGTATGTGGACAAAAAATAAAAAAAGGGTTACTTTCACCTCAACTGAATAAAATATACGTATACAAAACTTATAAGAAGTCTTTACTGGTTAATTCCAGCACATGTTTCCTCAATTTAAAAGGGTATAGTTTAATTGAAGAATCACTTCATTTGGAATTTTGATATCCTTATAGTATATAAAAAACTACAAAAACTAAAAAAAAAAAAAAAGGTTACGTAATATTTAGGTAACCAAACAACATAGTAACTCGTAAACAGGACGTTTTGTGCAATATGTTTTAGAACTTTGGAAATAAGAATAATAGTCAGAAGAGATTGGGTATGTGCAAACATTTTACGAAGTTAATGAAAAAAAAAAAAAAGAATTAAGATTCCACATTAATGATAAGATAAGCCCAATTTGGGAGATTAATTTTAGATAACAGACAGAGAGGAACAAATAACAGAATACCGGAAGATGTGGGCCATTTAAAACTGTATGAAGAAATAGAATTCTATTCGGGGAAATTAAAAAAAAAATTTGATGCGATAATTATCTTCGAATGTAATAATTAATATATTCATTATTCGAAAAAAAAAATCTGGTGTGAAACGCTCACACAACTTTCTCTTATTCCAGTTCTCAAAATTATAATTGACAAATTTTATAATTTGTGTACCAAATTTAATGAAATTAGTCGAAAACTGAAAAAAAAAAAACTGTTCAGTAAAAGCGTACTTCCGGTTTACTAATTTTCTTGAAACTCAGAATTTTTGGCCATCTATTTATTTCTAATTAATTTTGTTTGGATGAGAGAATTGTATAATCAACTATGATAGCACTTTTGAGAAAAACATAAATGAATTTTCCCAGAGAAATGTTTTAAATAAAAGTTGTAGATCTTCGTATGTTTAGTTGATATACAAAGTTTCAAGAAATCGTCGGAGCCATTTTTGAGAAAATCGCGAGAAAGTTAAAAAAAAAAAAAATCATTTAGTAAAGTGGTAAAGTAAACGCACTTCCGGTCATCCAATTTTTTCAAAGTCAGAATTTCAACAACATATTCAATTGTAATTAATATTATTCAGATGACAGAATTGTCTAAATAAACTGAAATAGCACTTTAGATGAAAACGTAACCCCACCCCTACCCCCCAAAAGTGCTCTGAAATGAACTTCCCAGAGAAATGTTTCAAATAAAAGTTGTAGCTGTTTGTTGACACATTAAGTTTGAAGACAATCGTCGACGCTATTTTTAAGAACAACGCAAAAAAGTAAAAAGAACCAACTAGTAAAGTAGTACTTCCGGTTGAGGAATTTTGACAGATAACGTACAGCCAGATCTCATGGTGAAACCTAAACGGAATATCAAGTTTCAACTTTCTACGGTTTTTCGTTTTTGAGTTATACTTTCACATACATATACACACACACACACAGATCAATTGCTAAAAACCACTTTTTTGGACTCAGGGGACCTCAAAACGGATATTTCCGGTGAAAATTCGATATCGAAAATTTTGACACGATTACAATACTTTCTCTTACTAGGCGTAAGAGAAAGTAAAAAATTAAATGTATTTATACAGAAAACGGAACAAATAGATATAACCGAAACGCAAAGAGGCCAGCAAGTTTTTACAAAGAATTAATACATCATAGAAGTGACAAATTTTTTAAGCTTGAAATTTTTACCAAGATTAGTTTAGATGAGTGTAATGGAATCTTTGATGTGATTCCTGATGTAGTAGATGTCTTGAAGAGGGCGGAAGTTAGTTGAGAGATTTTGGAAGTTAGTGCATCGAATTATTAATACGTATTTTATAAAAATAAACTGTATTTTAACAATAATGGTAATGAATAAATGGTAACTAATAACTAGCAAAATACTTAGGAATAAATAGAAGATAAATAACTAATAAATTAGACTGATAAAATAACGAACTAAGATGCACTACTAAAAGATAGTAAGTTTAAATGAAACTGTGTATTGTCGCGTAAACTGCTGCTCGTGTATATGGACGTGCTCGTATCGTCGTATAAGATATAATGCTGTCTCGTTGAATATTATAGAGTTTATATATTGGTGTTGGCCACACTCACACCAAGACATCTGTCCTAGTGTGCGACCTTCGTAGTTTGCTGACCTTATTTAGGTCAGTGGCCAACCTTATCGGTGCTTGCTTTGATGTAAAGTATTGAAAAGGGCTTTGTTGTTTGTTTGGCCGGCATTGTTTGTTAAGATAGCAGCTGGCTGGAACCACTTTGACATTGGTATGACTTTCCATGTCATTACATGAAACTGAAAACGGAAAGGGCAAAGCCTCATTCTACTTTAATTTGTCTACTTTAATATTGTAATGGAATCAGATATTAGATGTAATGGAATCGTTTGATGTGTGATTCCTGGAGTAGCAGATGTCTTGAAGAGGGCGGAAGTTAGTTTGAGAGATTTGGAAGTTAGTGCTCGAATTATTAAACGGTTTTTTATATAAAAATAAACTGTATTTTAACAATAATTTAAACGTGATAAATGGTAACTAATAACTATAATAAAATACTTAATAATAAATAGAAGATAAATAGCTGATAATTTAGAATGGTTAAAATAACGAACTAAAGTGCACAACTACGAGAATGATAAGTTGAATATAACTGTGAATTGCCGCTTGTGTATAGTTTGGTCGTAGATGATATACTAATCCTCTCGTCGTATATCATAGAGTTTATATATACTGTTGTTCACACTCATACCAAGACATCTGTCTTAGGGTGCGGCCTTGTGCGACCTTCGCAGTTTTCTGACCTTATTTAGTGGCCATACTTATCGCGGTGCCTGCCTTTTGATGTGAGAATTGATGAAAAGGCTTTGTTGTTTGTTTGGTTGACCGCGGCTGTCGGCGGCCAACAGTGTCACTGTTTTCACCTTTTGTAAATTATTTCTTTGGTGTACTTTGCCGATGTCAATGACTTTGCCATGTCATTACAATATATAAAAAAATGTGTTTGAAACACTCACACAATTTTCTCACTTATCATTAAAACATGCACTTCCGGTTTCACTGATTTTTCTTCAAACTCGGAATTTTGGCAATCTATTTCTTTCTAATTAAAATTATTTAGATGATACGTAGAATTGTGTAATAAACTGAAAATCTCTGATGTTTTCCGTACAAGCAACCGGTGTGCTACACCTCTGCATATATTGAACTGAGTACGACGGGAGGAGGCTTTGCTTTCGGTTAGTAAAGAATATCTCGGATTTTAGACACGCTATTTCAATTCTTCTCCCATTTTCAATAATATGTGAACAAAGTTTTTCAACTCTAGTGTTAATTAAAAAAATGATAAGCGGTCGTACTTAAAAGGCTTTCATCAAAAACTTCGGGGTGCACTTTCAAATATCAATCTAATATAAAACGTGTTCATTTTTGTATAAGTATAGTTCTTAAGTTATGTATGTATATGTATCAATAAAAAAAATTATGTAATATTTATGCCTTCTATTTGGTATATATACATATTTACTTTTGGTGTGCCGCGAAATTTGGGGAAGAACTTTGTTGTGTTGTGGGCGCAAGAAAAGGTTGCGGAGCACTGTCTTATACAATTCCAATTTAGGGGCGCCGCCTACATTAAAATTAAATGAGGCAGGCTTAATATTAAACAATTAAACATGATATTAAAACAAAGTTTTGTTAGTCATCCAAAGAAAATCTGTTTCTAGGTAAACAAGCTTTCTGAATACTAAATGTTTTCAAGTACTTTAAAAAGGTAGTAATGTGTTTTTCTCTGTTGGAAATACTACGAAAAGAATTACTATCCGTACTGCTAATCCGGGACATATCGTTTTATTGTTGGGCCGACACAAAAAATCGTTTCTATTTTGTCACTTTTTGGAAAGTTAGTTAAACTAGTAGAACATTTTTTTTCGTTTTGTTTTTGTTATTAAAATTTGTCCCAATTTCCATTTTTGTATGACTTGTTTACAAACAAACTTATATTGCTTTATGAAGCTTTGTGACCTTTTATTGTCCTCATTTTCATCGCCTATGATTCCGATCGATTAATTTTTTTAAACTTGTTGCCTTTAATATTATAAATTTAGTGGTATCAATACTTTAAAAAAAAAAATAGAAAAATAATAGACATTAATTTACACACCCTACATTAACTTAAACAGTGAAATGATAGTTCCAGAAATAACTCAAACATCTCATATCTTGATCAGCATTTAACTTATTCCTGTCTAAAAATAATGGATGAAGAGGATTTCACAACCATTTTTTTACTTTCTCTTAATAGGCTCAGTAATCGTGTCAAATTATCGATATCGAGTTTTCACCGGAAATACACGTTTTGAGGTCTCCTGAGTCCAAAAAAAGTTGATTTTAGAAAATGGTCTGTGTGTGTGTTTGTGAACAGCATAGCTCAAAAACGAAAAACCGTAGAAAGTTGAAACTTGATATTACGTTTAGATATCACCATAGGATCTGACAGTGTGTTATCTGTCAAAATTCCTCAACCGGAAGTACCACTTTACTTGTTGTTTTTTTTTTTAATTTTTTGCAATTTTCTCAAAAATGACTCTGACGATTTTTCTTTAAAATTGGTATATCAACTACACATACAAAGAGCTACACTTTTTTTAAAACATTTCTCCGGGAAAAATTCATTTAAGGGGACATTTGAGGAAAGGGGTGGGTGGGGTTAGGTTTTCATCTTAACTGCTATTTCATTATTAGACAATTCTGTCATCTAAATAATATTAATTAAAATTAAATATGTTGTTGAAATTCCGAGTTTGAAAAAATCGGATAACCGGAAGTGCGTTTAACACTTTACTAAATGATTTTTTTTTTTTTACTTTTTCGCGATTTTCTCAAAAATGGCTCTGACGATTTTCTTGAAACTTCGTATATAAACTAAACATACAAAGATCTACATCATTTATTAAAAACATTTCTCTGGGAAATTTGATTTAAGGGTACTTTTAGGGGAGGGGTGGGATTACAGCTTCCTCTAAAGTGGTATCATAATTGATTATACAATTCTACCATCCAAACAGAATTAATTAGAAATAAATAGATGGCCATAATTCCGAGTTTAAAGGAAATTACTAAACCGGAAGTGCGCTTTTACTAAACAGTTTTTTTTTTTCAGTTTTCGATTAAATTTGATACACAAACTATAAATAAAATTTGTCAATTATAATTTCGAGAACTGGAGTAAGAGAAAGTTGTGTGAGTGTTTCACACCAGATTTTTTTTTTTTTTTTTATAAATGTATTCATTAATTATAAAGTTTTGTGAGATTATTAGTGAAAAAAAACATATTAATGTACGAAATATTTTTAACCAGAGTGTATTTGCCAAAATGGTGGGAAGATAAAGTTATTGTTATCGATAACTCTGCCAATAAGATAAAAAAGGAATTTTAAAAAGAAAGCTATATGAATATAAAATATTTACTGAGCAAAAAATAAACCCTATATTCAAACAAAACTTTCAAATCAATTAATTTTCCAAAAGTTTAAAGTTAGTGATTATTGATCAACTTTGAAATGTTTAAAAAAAAGGAAAAAGGAACTATCGTAATTAAAAAAAAAAAATTAAAGAATTGTTCGAGTGGTTGTGAGTGAGCAAAAATCCAAATAAAAAAAAAAAGGGGAAAGAATTCCATTAAGTTAAGAGAGGAAAATGGGTGTAAAGGAATGGAAGTGGATAAAGAGAGAGATGTAGTCAGCAAAAATCTCCGCCTCCAATGGTATGTTGGATAGTGGTGTAGTTTGGATTACTTACTGGAGGTAGACGATTACGTCATTGTGAAGGCGCCTCTATTGTCCGTATCGACCGATAAGCATGGACCAGGCACTGAGATACACTCTCTATGTCTCTCTATTCTTCATTCTCTCTTTGTTCTAAAGAGAAGCATCAGATTCATCCGGAAAAAAAAAACTCCAACTCCCACCCCCAACGTGTTCTGTTCTTCCCTAGACTTTATTCCCCCACAGATTATCATCTACCTTTATTATATCGAAACTAAAAATCACCTTGGTACAAAAAGTCAACAAATATATGTTTTGTGATTGGAAAAATTCACATACTAGCTTTGATTTCATGATTACTTCCTCATAAGAGGAAATACGCAATAGTCATTTTTTTTACTTTCTCGTACTCCTACTAAGAGGAAATATTGTAATCGTGTCAAATTTTCGATATCGAGTTATCACCGGAAATATCCGTTTGAGATCCCCTTAGTTCAAAAAAATTGGTTTCTAGCAAATGGTCTGTGTGTGTGCTGTGTGTATGTGAACAGCATAGCTCAAAAATTAAAAACCGTAGAAAGTTGAAACTTGATATTCCGTTTAGGTATCACCATGGCATCTGACAGTACATTATCTGTCAAAATTCCTCAACCGGAAGTACCACTTTACTAGTTTTTTTTTTATTTACGTATTTGCGATTTTCTCAAAAATGGCTCCAACGATTTTCTTGAAACTCAGTATATCAAGCACACATACAAAGAGCTAACAGCTTATATTTAAAACATTTCTCCGGGAAAATTCATTTCAAGGCAGTTTCGGGGAGGGGTGGGGTAAGGTTTTCCTCTAAAGTGCTATTTTAGTCTATTATACAATTCTGTCATCTAAATAATGTTAATTAGAATGAAATATGTTGTTGAAATTCCGAGTTTCAAAACCGGAAGTGCGTTTAACACTTTACTAAATGATTTTTTTCACTTTTTCGCGATTTTCTCAAAAATGGCTCTGACGATTTTCTTGAAACTTGGTATATAAATTAAACATACAAAGATCTACATCTTTTATTAAAAACATTTCTCTGGGAAATTTGATTTAAGGGTTCTTTTATGGGAGGGGTGACTATGACAGCTTCCTCTAAAGTGCTATCATAGTTGATTATACAATTCTATCATCCAAACAAAATTAATTAGAAATAAATAGATAGCCAAAATTCCGAATTTTCAGGAAAATTTGGAACCGGAAGTGCGCTTTTACTGGACAGTTTTTTTTGGCCGTTTTGGACGAATTTCATTAAATTTGGTACACTGACTATAAAATTTGAATATTATAATTTTGAGAACTGGAGTAAGAGAAAGCTGTGTGAGTGTTTCACACCAGATTTTTTTTTTTTTAAATCTATTAAAAAACACTCACCCAATTTTCCAGATTCTATTTACAAAATGACCAATTTGCTTTAAATATCATATTATCATTAATATTAATATTCCAATCAATAAACCTTGGAAGTTAAAGAATGATTACATTTTAGAGACGTGCCAATAATATTGTACAAATACATTTAGATTTTAACGACTCAGATATAACTTCAGAATCAACCTAAAAGACCATTTTTTTTTTTTTTTTTTTTTTTAATTACTTTGGAAATTATGGAAATCGATTTACTCCAAATTTGGAATTCTAACAATGCTTCTAATGTAACCGTACATTGTACTGAAGTGATACTTTAGAGGAAAACCTAACGACGCTACAATTCCCACAGAACACACCAAAAAAATCTGGTATGAAATACTCACACAACTTTCTCTTACTCTAATTTCTCAAAATTATAATTGACAAATTTTATAGTTTGTGTACCAAATAAATTCAAATAGACGAAAACTGACAAAACCGTTCAGTAAAAGCGCACTTCCGGTTAACTCATTTCCTTGAAACTCTGAATTTTTGCCATCTATTTATTTCTAATTAATTTTGTTTGGATGATAGAATTGTATAATCAACTATGATAGCACTTTAGAGAAAAACATAACCCCACCCCCTCCCCTAAAAGTGCCATTAAATGAATTTTCCCAGAGAAATATTTTAAACAAAAGGTGTAGCTCTTTGAATGTGTAGTTGATGTATCAAGTTTAAAGAAAATGTCGGACCATTTTTTGAGAAAATCGCTAAAAAGTAAAAAAAAAAAAAAAAAAATAAAGTGGTACTTCGGTGAGGAATTTGACATGGATGACCCACGTCAGATGCCATGGTGATCGCTAAACGGATATCAAGTTTCACACTTTCTTTACGGTTTTTCGTTTTTGAGCTGTGCTGTTCACATAACACACACACACACACACACACACACACACAGACCATTTGCTAAAAACCACTTTTTTGGACTCAGGGGACCTCAAAACGGATATTTCCGGTGAAAACTCGATATCGAAAATTTGACACGATTACAATACTATCCTCTTACTAGGAGTAAGAGAAAGTAAAAATCAATTCAATTCATTTTATTTACAAATTTAATAAAAAAGGAAAAACGTTTAACACGAAAACGTTTAACTTGAAAAATCGGTCAACACGAAATCATACAGCGGTCCCGACAAAATACTATGTAATTTCATAAATTTGTTTTTTTTCTTTTAATAGGAAAAAAAATATCGCTTAACACGGACAAGATTTCACTATCCTGACGAACAAAATATACCAGTTTTCAAAGTATACGTTACATCGTCACGCAGATTTTTTTCAGCATATTTTATTTCGTTAGACGGAACAAAAATAAACAATGGCTGCCACTGTTGCTAGATTTCCGCTTTGTCTTTAAGTAGGTAAAGGCACCGGCCATTGATTCAAAACATTTCAGTTAGTTTTCGAATTCAGTGAATTTTGTGGTAAACTCAGCGATTTTTTTTTTTTTTTTGTAATTTTAATAAATAAACTAATTTTTTTTTTTTTTACGTTTAAAGCAGCAGAGAAATCAGGGCGAAAATAAATCGCCATTTTATCGTTTAAAACGAAATTTTTTAAACACGAAAAAATATTTCAGTCACCTCAGTTTCGTGTTAAACGTTTTTCACTGTACATATTTATAATTGAATTGATTCATATAATAGCACCCAACCATAGCAGAGTGAAGAGAGGCCCTCTCTGGTTAACAGAGACTACTCTCTGATTTAGGCAGGCAAGAGTGGAGAACCTGTGTATATAAGCCAGTGGGAATCTAACTAAAGGATCGATCAGATACAACCATCCAACCATACATCGCATCGTGTCATATTTCTACTCTCACCATTCATTCTATCATTTTCATTATAAAGTCCAGTGCAGTTAGAGTAAACTTAGCTAGCTACATTATATTAGTGTCAGTCAGCATATCTCGTTCATTTAATCAAACCTATAATATTCACTTTCTACAAATAAAAAAAAAAAGTAAAAAATTTGGTGTAAAACACTCACCCGACTTTCTCTTACTGGAATGTGAAAAATTTAATTAATTTTTTTTTTTTTTTAATTTAAGGCGCGTCAACTTCTGTGGTCATTGGCGCCTAGAGGCTTCTCAGTGCAATACCGGCCTCCGGACAGTGTTCTCTCGTGACAGACAACACTGTCCATCACCGGATAGTGAGCTGTAGAGGCCCCTAAGAAGGAAAAACCTAAGGGCAGCACAGCCGGACTCGAACCCAGGCCCCCTGCGTGGGAGTCCAGTGCGCTAACCATTTAGCTATTCCCTTCCCTAATTTAATTAATAAATTTTCTTTAGACGTACAATGTTTACTAAACGTCGAGTTGGATTTGCTTTATATATACGTATATACATATATGTAATAGTACCGCAAAGATAATGCAACCACAGCAGAGAGAAGAGAGGCCCTCTCTGGTTAACAGAGACTACTCTCTGACTTAGGCAGACTAGAGTGGGAGAACCTGTGTATATAAGCCAGTGGGGATCTATCATCTATCAGATACAACCATACAACTGTACATCCCATCGTGTCATATCTCTATTCTCACCATTCATTCTATCATTTTCATTATAAAGTCCAGTGCAGTTAGTGTAAACTTAGCTACATTATATTAATGTCAGCATATCTCGTTCATTTAATCAAACCTAATTTCTCTCCTCAAAAACCCCATTATATATATAAAGACACATATTGATACAAATTTTAATAAAGACTATACTTTTGTTTACCTAAATGGGATTTTTATAGAAGCATCATCTCTCTGTCACATAAGATATATATATATATATATATATATATATTTACGTGTGCCAATAATACACAAAATTTAAGAATATCGTTGAGGTCGATTTCGAGAAAATAGCATAAAATTAGAAAAAAAAATCTGGTGTGAAACACTCACTCAACTTTCTCTTACACCAGTTCTCAAAATTATTATAATTGACAAATTTTATAGTTTGTGTACCAAATTTAATGTAATTCGTCGAAAACTGTTCAGCAAAAGCGCATTTTCCGGTTTACTACCGGAAACTTGGAATTTTGGCCCTCAATTTATTTCTAATTAATTTTCTTTGGATGATTAGAATTGTATAATCAACTATGATAGCATTTTAGAGAAAAACATAACCACATCCCTCCTCTAAAAGTGCCGTTAAATGAATTTTCCACAGAAATGTTTTAAATAAAAGTTGTAGATCTTTGTAGTGTAGTTGATATTCTAAGTTTGAAGCAAATCGTCGAAACAATTTTTGAGAAAAACCAAAAAAGTGAAAAAAAAAAACTAGTAAAATGGTACTTCCGGTTGAGGAATTTTGAGAGATAACGTACTGTCAGATCTCATGGTGATACCTAAACGGAATATCAAGTTTCCGTTTTCCTTTCTACGGTATTTCGTTTTTGAGCTATGCTGTTCACATACATACATACACACACAAACACACACAGACACACGCACACACAGACCATTCGCTAAAAACCACTTTTTTGGACTCAGAGGACCTCAAAACGTATATTTCCGGTGAAAACTCGATATCGAAAATTTGACACGATTACAATACTTCCTCTAACTAGGGAGTAAGAGAAAGTAAAAAAAAAAAAAAAAATCATTCAAGTAAGGTGGGAAGTTGGTTGATGAATTTTTTTTTTGCTTGAAAACTTCGTGTCAGGTACGGTTCGTATAAGCTAAATGAAATACCCAACTTTGAAACTGCCTGCAATTTTTCGTCTTTAAGATATTTTATTGTCTTCACGCGTTTGGTCTAGTGGCTAGAGCATTCGCCCACTTGGGTGTGAGAATTCAGGATTTGATTTCTTATGGGAGCAAAGTCGGTTTGAGAAAAAGTGGAAAGCTACAGTTAGTAGCGCACCCAGGTAGCAAAGGTCAGAACTAAACGGCGTGGAAACCGCGAGATTGCTTACCACAAGTCCCCCAATACAAATTACCATCTGGCAAGCCTTAGTCATTTATGGGCTGTAGTGCCATAGGTTTTTTATTTTGTTAACATATACAAACACACACACAGATACACTTCATACAGGCATATGTAAAAACAGTTAAATAAATCAGGATAATTGAAAAAGTATGTGAAAAAGAAGATGAGATTAGAGAAGAAAAAAATAATAATAAGAAAAGATAAATTATTGTTATGTAATGTAATGAAAGCAATGGATATAATAGTTAGGTAATTATATATACAGAAAGGTGGATTATTTAGTGTATGTAATGTAGCATGCTGCTGGCGATGTAAATAAATTAGGACAAGAATGCTAGTTATCTCTCATCACCATCCACCCTACTACAATTAAACATACACTCATCTAGGTACGTATGTATGTATATGTAATTATTAGAATTATTCAATAAATATTTAACTACATTAATAACATAAAAATATTTATTACACTTACCTAATTATTATTATTATTATTATTTCTTTTTACTATCTCTTACTCCTAAATAAAAGGCAATTGTTACGATAGTGTCAGATATTTCGAAATGGAATTTTCACCGGACATACATGTTTTTGGATCCCTTAGTATACGAAAAAAAAATGTTTTTAGAGAATGGTGTATAATATGTATGTGTGAACAAAATATACTAAATAATGAAAAATCGCAGGAAGCTGGTAGTTTGTTTAGTACTACCACCGCAACTGGACACGAATTTCAGGCAAACTTCATGAACCGGAAGTGCAACTTTAAGGGACGGTTTTTTTTTTTTATTTATTTATTTATTTATTTTTTTTGTAGGATTCTGGATGAGCAGTAACGTTATGCTTTCTTCTATACAGTGCCACTTTAGTACAGTGTATGGTTCTATCATCTATATAATACTAATAATATACAATTAAAATTATTATTATTATTTTTAGAATTACAAATTTGAAGAAAATCGGTTAACCGGAAGTACGACTTTAGAAAATTGTTTTGAGAATTTTTTTTTTTTTTTAATTTTCTTCGCAAACGACAACATCAATTTTTTTTTATTTCCTCTTACTCCTAGTAAGAGGAAGTATTGTAATCGTGTCAAATTTTCGATATCGAGTATTCACTGGAAATATCCGTCTTGAGGTCCCCTGGGTCCAAAAAAGTGGTTTTTAGCAAATGGTCTATGTGTGTATCCGTGTGTGTGTGGGGTTAGGTTTTCATCTAAAGTGTTATTTCAGTTTATTAAACAATTCTATCATCTAAATAATGTTAATTAGAATTAAACGTGTTGCTGAAATTCCGAGTTTGAAAAAAATCGGATAACCGGAAGTACGTTTCCTTTATCTCTCTACTAAATGATTTTTCCACTTTTTCGCGATTTTCTCAAAAATAGCTCCGACGATTTCTTTAAACTTCTTATATAAACTACACATACAAAGATCTACAACTTTTATTTAAAACATTTCTCTGGGAAAATTCATTTAAGGGCATTTTTGGAGGAGAGGTGGGATTGTGTTTTTCTCTAAAGTGCTATCATAGTTGATTATAAAATTCTATCATCCAAACAACATTAATTAGAAATAAATAGATGGCCAAAATTCCGAGTTTCAAGAAAATTAGTAAACCGGAAGTGCACTTTTACTGGACAGTTTTCGACGAATTTCATTAAATTTGGTACACAAACTATAAAATTTGTCAATTATAATTTTGAGAACTGGAAAGTTGTGAGAGTGTTTCACACCAGATTTTTTTTTTTTATTTATTTATTATGAATTCTAAAAGTGCCTTTTTTTTTGTGAGAAAAATTGTTTTTGAAAAATTAAAATTGGTTTTGTAGTTCCCAAGTTATGAATTTTTGAATGAAAAAAAAACAAACTTTTTTTACCGTTGATTGCTGGATCTTAAAAAACAAAATGGCTTCCTGTGCTTTTGCGTCGTCGGTCCATAGAATAAAGGATAAAAAATCTGGAATTTTCTCCGTTAATATAGTAATGTGAGCCAAAAAAGTAAGTCGGCGCTCTTGATCCCCTTCGCGAAACTCTTGAAGAACAGTGTGCTACCTAAATGGCTTATTTGATAGTGCCGGAGTATTTCCCACACGACAGTTTTACTAATTCCCATAATTCTAGCCGCATTTCGAACTGAAGTGTTTGGATTCTCCTGCACATATAGTAGTACATCAAGCTCAGTATCGATCGAAAGTACGAACATTCCTAACGCTATTTCTTGGCCCTTTGGCGAATAACAAGGGAAGGTTGCAGCAATACGTGCAATCGTTTTCCGGCTTGGGCTTGGGTCTTCATTCAGAACATCTCTCCTGGTAAACCCTTGCAGATGTTTAAGCTTGACGATGGCATTAACAAAAATGTCGTACATATCAGTTTTTTTGTTTGTCGAATATGGACGGTTCATCTTGCCGGAACGAATGGAAGTTTGAGGTAGACTGAAAGTATTTTAAAAACAAGGCATTGTTTACAACTTATGAGATTAAAACAGTAAACAAGAGAGTATTTGTGTAAACATTCATCTTGCATTTTTGTTTTTGCCCTTTGGACAGACACGTTTATCCATAACTGTTTTTCATCACTATGCCAGCGGTCAAAAATGTTTTTTTTTTCATTCAAAAATTCATAACTTGGGAACTACTAAACAATTTTAAATTTTCAAAAACAATTTTTCTCACAAAAAAAAGGCACTTTTAGAATTGATCTTAAAAAAAAAACTGGTGTGAAACACTCACAAAACTTTCTCTTACTCCTGTTCTCAAAATTATAATTGACAAATTATATAGTTTTTGTACCAAATATAACGAAATTCGTTGGAAACTGACAAAACTTTTCAGTAAATGCGCACTTCCGGTTTACTAATTTTCTTAAAACTTGGAATTTTGGCCATCTATTTATTTCTAATTAATTTTGTTTGGATAATACGTAGAATTATATAATCAACTATGGTACCACTTTGGAAGAAGCTGTAACCCCACCCCTTTCCTTAAAAGTGCCCTTAAATGAATTTTCCCAGAAAAATGTTTATAATAAAAGACGTAGATCTTTGAATGTTTAGTTTATATAAGAAGTTTCAAGAAAATCGTCGAAGCCATTTTTAAGAAAATCGCGAAAAAGTGAAAAAAATCATTTAGTAAAATGTTAAAACAAACGCACTTCCGGCTATCCGATTTTTTTCAAACTCGGAATTTCAACAACATATTTAATTTAAATTAATATTATTAAGATGACAGAATTGTATAATAAACTGAAATAGCAGGTAAGATAAAAACCTAACCCCATCCTCTCCCCCAGAAGTGCCCTTAAATGAATTTTCCCGGAGAAATGTTTCAAATAAAAGTTATAGCTCTTTGTATGTGTAGTTGATATGCCAAGTTTAAAGAAAATCGTCGGAACTATTTTTGAGAAAATCGCAAAAACGTAAAAAAAGCAACTAGTAAAGTGGTACTTCCGGTTGAGGAATTTTTACAGATAACGTACTGTCAGATCCCATGATGATACCTAAACGGAATATCAAGTTTCAACTTTCTACGGTTTTTCGTTTTTGAGCTATGCTGTTTACATTCACACGCACACATACACACAGACCATTTGCTAAAAATCAGTTTTTTGGACTCAGGGGACCTCAAAACGGATATTTCCGGTGAAAACTCGATATGGAAAATTTGACACGATTACAATACTTCCTCTTACTAGGAGTAAGAGAAAGTAAAAATAGCGGGTTCCCACTTGAAAAAAAAAATTTTGTTTCTGTAACCTATAATTTTTTTATTTATAATATCATTAGATACTACTCAAAAAATAATGGGAGATATGATTTGAATTTTTTTTTCCATCATCAATAATTACCGAGAAGAAGGGGGTGGACAACTTAGCCCGGATACCCTGTGTATACCATCTTTTCTAAGGAAAGTTCATCTAATCATTTGTAAACAATGCAATTTTTTTTTTTTAAATTGAATTAAATAATAATGATTGTGTGTTTCGCACCAAGATATTTTTTCTGACAGAAACTTTTATTTTTTAATAAATATGTATCTTTGATCAAAATTAAATATGGAAAATTTGTTAGTTCACGATATTTCTTCAACTAATAGCATTATGGGTAATTATTCATTAAGTAATCTTTGATTGCTAAATAATAGTGTGACATGTTTGTTGATTATAACAAGTTTAAAGTTTAATTTTGTAAACAGAAATTTATACATTTATTGCTGTTTAGTTCACTGCATTTCAAATAAGAAACACAACAGAACGTTTTATTTAATTAAGGTTCATGTTGCGTAACTTTAAAATTTATTATCATTTTGTGTGAAGAACTGTTGAAGAAAAATGTGTATTCCATCTCTTTGTAACGTAATAACATCACCTGTTCGGTGTAAGTGAGTAAGTAGTGTTTGGTATGCGGATAGTTAAGGTGTATAAGATGGAGTAATATATTACCTAGTATAAGCTAATTTATTTTTTTGTTTTTTTTTTGGAGGACTAGTCACAGGTGAGAGCAGAGAATACCAGCCAGATGTTTACACAATCGCCACACTTTTATCGCAATGTTGTTTAAATAATCACTCTGTGAAGAAGATATTTTGATAGAATACCTAAATTAGTGAAAGATAACAAAACAATAAAAGATATATTTTTCCTTCTCCGTAAGGGCATTTTATAAGGGGTATACAGGACCTATGCGTGTCGGGGCGGGCGTACATATTAGGCGCACTGGAGTCAGCAATGCCATATCTCTTGGTAGCACCCCAACGGTCTTTCAGGCTGAAATTTTCGCCATTTTAAGTGGTGCTCATGTCTTAGGGAGAAGAGCGTAACGAGCAGAAGAATTGCGATCTTCTCTGATAGCCAGGCCGCACTGAAGGCTTTAGAGGCGAACTGCATCAGGTCGAGAATTAAAGAATGCCGCGAACAATTAGAATCTCTGGCAAACAATAGCCTTCGGCTGGGTTAGGTGCCGGGACACAAAGGCATTCAAGTTAACGAAGAGGCTGACAGACTGGCGAAGGAGGGTGCCACAAGAACGCCAAGAACCTTTCTGCGGCATCTCATACAGAAGTGCTTATGGGACCACTGGAAAATGGCTAACACGTAAACATACATACATTACATTGGATAACCATTACGGGGCTGAGGCAATCTAAGATTTTCCTGGAGGGCCTGTCAAAGACTCGCACAAACTATCTCCTCGGCAGCACAAAAGTGGAGCTAAGGAGAATTACTGACCTAGTTACAGGGCATTGCCTTTTAAGGAAACATCTCCACAACATGGGTCTCTCTGCGGTCCCACTTTGCAGGAATTGCGGACTAAAGGATGAGACACCGTTTCACCTTCTTGGATAGTGCTTGCACTACCCTCGCAGACAATTCCTGAAATTCGGCGCCCACATTCTAGAGCCGAAAGCGGGATCAGACATTGCACTCGCCTCACCCCTGGCGTTTTTTAATGATACAGGGCTGATGTGAGGCGTCTTTACAGGGTGCACTATGGGCTCAGCTGAGGTCTAAGTGCTAAACCTCCCTTTTGGAGGCCCCGAGTTTCTAGATTAGATTAGATTAGAAGAGCATTTTAAAAACAATCATATTTCAAGAAATAACTACAAGAAAATGTTTTGCTATCTCAATTTTGTGATTATCCTAATATTTAAATTAGAAAATCTGGTATGAAATGCTCTCACAAATTTCTCTTACTGGGATTTTTATAGTTTATAACTCGACTAATTTAGTTGTAACATGTGATTCTTACTAGATATTTTGCCCGCAAGAGCTATCTCGTGCATGCAGTTACTTAGGGAGTAACGACCCAGGGTTACCACAGGTCAGTAGTCCACGCATTTTGTCAGATCTGTACACAATACACTTAAACTATATACATTCTACTCTTTACAGATGAGGGCAAACACAGTACACAAACTAGGGTCTCCGTCCCTAGTTAAATGGCCTAAGCCAAGGAGAAGGAAGGGATTAGCTCAGTGGTAGCGCGCTAAAATAGCAACGCGGAGGTTCCGGGTTCGAGTCCAGCATGCTGCACTTAGATTTTATTTTCCTAGGAGCTTCTACAACTCACTGCCCGTGAGCAGTCCACTGTCCATGATGAGCAGTGTTGTCCGTAGCTAGAGCCCACTGCTTGGAGGCCGGCAGTGGACTGAGAAGGCTCTGGGGGCACAATAGATCTTTCAGGTCGCAGTGCAATAACCCCTTACAACAATCTACAATCAACTAGATGTTTAGTTATCTTCAAGATACATGAATGAGAGGATATAAACTTTATTTAAAAAAAAATTCAAACCGTATCTGTCATATGACAGAATACGGTTTTACATTCTTCAACACCCTCCAGAAACCCCTATCCCCCTCACTACCCCGCCATGAGAAAACGTTCGTTCGCTTTTTCAATGTGAGAAACGTTTGCTTTTCAATATGAGAAACTTCTTCGCTTCTTACCAAATAGATGCCGTCCCAAAAAAAAGTGTATTCTACGTTAAAACTACTAGATTAATTGATAATCTAGCAATTAACTCTTCCTCTCCTTGACAGGTTTCGTCTCTCTCTTTAATTTTCAGTTTTTAATGTTTATTTCAATTTGTTAGTATTTTTTTTTTTTTTTTTTTAATTTAAGGCGCATCAACATCTATGGTCATTGGCGCCCAGAGCCTTCTAAATGCACTGCTGGCCTCCGGATTGTGTTCTCTCGTTACGAACAACACTGTCCTTCACCGGACAGTGAACTGTGGAGGCTAATAGGAAGAAAAAAAATCTAAATGCACACAGCTGGACTCGAACCGGGGATCTCCGCGTGGGAGTCCAGCATGCTAACCAGTTAGCTATTGGTGAGGTGGTCAGCTGTCAGTGTTTTGTTTTTCAATTTCCTATGTTATTATTTTTAATTTTTTTATTTTAACATTTGTATAGTAATATTTTGTTCATTCTTCTACTCTGTTAATGCCACTCATTGTTTACGTATTTGTAATTTTTGTGTGTTTGTTTCTTAGTTTTTTCCATATCGATTCTGAGGAAAGTGTCAGAAATGTCTGATCGAATTAGCTTTTAAATTTGAATAGTTCTTTCTAAATTAATTCAACGTTTTTGATTTGAAACTATTTTATAATTTTTTTTTTTTGTTATTTTGTATAGTTGCGCAACAGCTGAGGTCCTTTGCCCCTACTGAACTATTCTTTTTACCCCTACTGAACTATTCTTTTTCTTGTAATTTCAATTTTATTTTATTTTTTTTAATGGTAACTAATCTACATTGCTGGTTAACTAAATCTACTTTCTCGGGTGTATAAAATAATGAGAATAATATTTATATATCTAACAATGTGTTAAAGGTAATTAAGTATAAACTATTTTATATAATTAATTTATTTTTTAATTTATTTATTTATTAATTTATTTATTTGATAATTTATTTAATTAAGTGATTTGTTTAAAATGAATAACTTGTTTTCCAGAATTGCTTGCATAAAGAGTTCTTCCTGGAGAAAATGAAAATTAGCAGAGTAATTCCGATTCATAAAAAAAAGATGATAGATTGAATTGTAACAATTATAGGGCGATCTCATTAGGGTCTTCCTTTAGTAAAGTGTTTGAATCCATAGTTTATAGCCGATTACTGGCTTACGCTACGATGGAAAATCTTCTGCCATGTTTGGATTCCGAATGAATAGGAACACAATTGATGCCTTACACACTCTTTCTTGAACAAAACATATGAATCCATTAATAATGGGGGGGCAAGACTTTTTCAATCTTTTACGATCTTAGTGAGGCGTTTCATTGCATCCAGCATGATCTTCTGGTTGAAAAATTGTGTGGAAATTTTGGAATAAGAGGTGTGTATTCTGACCTGATCAAGTCGTATCTAATGGATCGTCAGCAAGTGGTATCTATAACTGGTCATGATGCCGAAATCAACTGCATCAAGGAATTCTTGTCTTCGGCATTACCTTGTCCATTTAGTGTTCCTCAAGGATCTTGTTTAAGTCCTCTCTTATTTATTTTGTATATTCATGATCCGCACATGTTGAAGTCACCTGGGACAATCAATTTTTTTGCAGATGATATAAACTCCAGTTTTTTTTTGGTAAGAATATTCAGGCTGCAGCTCAAGTTGCAAACACTGGAGCCAATGCTAACCTTCCATTGAGCTTTAAATAATAATTAAAAATTGACCCCGACAAGACCATAGGATTACATTTTTTCTATTTCTCCACAGAATAATACCTGTTCTCTCCTTGTCAAAATAGATAATTCCAGTATAAAATTTGTGAATTCTACTTGATTTCTAGGATTATACATTTCGACTGACTTAAAGTGGAAAGTGCATGTTGGACCAGTTGATAGTTAAGTTGGCTTTAACAATTTATTTATTTTATAAATTGGCCAAATGACTAGATACAGAAGCCCTAAATATGATTCTCACGGAAAATTTGAATCACCAGTGTCGTATGCCATAGAATTTTGGGGAAATTCGTCGGAAGCATATAGAATTTTTTCAAGATTCAGAAGGAGATTATTCGTATCTTGGTCCAAGGCTAAACGGAAGGAGAGTTGTAAAGATCATTTTAAAAAGTTAAATATACTTACACTTCCATCTTTATATATATATCTATAAATTAGCAGTGTGGATGTTTAAATACAAAGATGATTTATTTGTCACTAAAAATATTAGCCCCCTACGAAACAACAAGAAGCAAAGGTTTAATTTGCCCACACCATTTACAAGGTATACTACAATTCAAAATTCCTATATTTCCGTCATCTTTTGGTGGACTTTTAAATTTAAAAGATTTAAAAAAAAATAAAACTGAAAGACTATTTATTGATTGTTTTATTATTTGCTGTTTTTATCTGTTATATATCTGTTTTTGTTATTATCTGTTAACTTAACAGATACACAATTCTACAATGAAATAAAAGACAAAATTAATCATATTTTAACAGAAAATGCATATCCGATTAAATTATGTCAAAAAAATTGGTCTCAAGCAGTACTACAAAAAAACACATCTGAACATAATTCTAACAATGAAACAGTACACTTAGATAATAACACAGCTGAAACAGGTTTAAGCTATAATTACTTTGCACTAACACATATTCCAGACATCACTAAAAAAAATCACCAGAATATTCCAGAAATTTAATATTAATGAAATAAAATATACTAGCACAATGAACAATAAAATAAAATCGTTCTTACCTCCGCTTAAAGACAGAATAACTAGGCAACATCAAACAGGAATTGTATATGTTTGAACTGCGAATGTGGAAAAAAATATGTGGGACATACCAAAAATTTTCTTAACACAAGAATAGATCAACACATAAAATCTCTCTCCAGTAAATCTCAAACCGAAACATCATTAATGAAGCATCATAGACTAACTAATCATAATTTTGACTTTAACAATCCATCAATACTTGACAAAGAAAAGAACACAAACAAAAGGAAACTGTTGGAGGCTATACACATAGCTATCAATTTAGACAAATTAATTAACGATAGAAAAGAGTGTTCTCAAGTATTAATGTATGATGGTGCACTCAAATTGATAAAACAATTCATTAATATAACTAGTAATAACAGCTAACCTGATAACATATAACCTCCACATATACAGATGACACTATATAAAAATAAAATTAAAATCTTCGCTTATATATAAAAAAATGATATTAATAAATATTGAAAAAATAATATATTACATTACAACTTTTAGCATAATAATAATTATACACATAAAATTTAACAGTGAAATATCCCACATTCAAATATATATATAAATTGACCAAAAAACCGAACACACATTCATCTAATTATAGAACACGGCTCACCCTAGCTAGTCCACCACGTGAGCTGCACTAAGCATGGTGTTAGTACTATCACAGTAAGTTTCTTTATATTAAATTTCTTTGATACATATTTAACCAAAATAAAAAAATAGTAATATACTATATATTCCTGTCTACAGGCCATGGAAAACTACATTATAATTAATACACGCAAAACAATTCCTTTCTAAAATTAACCACCTGGTGCTCTCATATATACTGAGGCTAATCATACGACTGACATCAATTTCAAATAAGAAATTTATTATTGACAAAACTCCTAGGGTTACGCACAGCATAAAATAAGAATATATAAAAATAATTAATCTAAATGGACGAAGCCTCTCAACAAAATACAATAATATACTACTTATGATTAACAAGGTAATTATTCAGTTGGACTGTATTATAATAGTAACGTTGCACGATATTAAGATTAATAAAATAAATATAATATGTAAAAAAATTTTTTCAGAATGTACAATAGTATTATATTCCTTGATAATGGCACGTTAAGTGCAAGAAACGTTGGAAGATTATAAAATGAAATAAAATATTGATGGCTGTTTAAAATGGTTCAAATTATTTAAATAAACCAGTATACTATTTATTAAGGTAAATGTATAATATACTCACAAGATGAATTTTTAACAAAATTATAAAAAAAAACAATAACTATAATAATATAAAATTATTTCCACAATTTTTCCCATTCTCAGTTTTTATAATATTAGATTGGCGGCTTATAATCTATATATATATATTGTATGTTTGCTAATATAATAATTGTTGACAGTTATTAATTTTTATGTACTTTTATATGTTGTGTAATATATATTGTGACGAACCTTGTATACATTTAAAATGATTACAAATGATCTGAAGCAAATAAAATTATCTATCTACCTACCCATCTATCTTGTTGTGGTGTTAATGGACTAGATTAATTTAAAGTGTATATAATGGTCTTATGTTTGAAGTTAAGTTAACTAGTCTCTATTCTGTTGGGCAGCCCTTTCACAAAGATCCTGTTTGTCAACATGAGTATTTTCTAACACGAAATCACAGGACACAATGATGTAACTGTTCCATAAAAGAAATAAAAAAAAACAAAACAAAACAAACTCCCTTTGGTCATCGTCTAAACGGATATGGATTATCAAATGGGAAAGCCAAGAGAGACGTCCTAGTTTTTTTATTATCACACGAAGAAGATTATCAGATCAACGACGCGTGATATAAAATGTCGAAACTCTTGCCCTAGATCAGTAACAAAATAGATTCCACAATAATTACTGATTCTCTTTCACTATCTTTTACCAAAATATCTTATTGAAATATATATGCAACTTTTCTTTTTCGAATAGCTGCACTGAAAAATACTAAGTTACTGGAGTTTTGAAGTCATACAATAAATTCTATATGTTGGTTTTGTGTTACGTGACTTATATCAATGATTATTTGATTTATCCTTGATTCAATTATGTGGACTATCACATTGACCTCTCAGTTTTTTGCAACCAAAATGTCCGAAAAAAAAAATTGTGATTTGTGGTCTTCTGAGACATTATTGGAAAAAAAAGGGCTTAGTGCAATGGCGGCTGTGCAGGGGAAGAAGAAGACGGGATGATGCATCGAAGTACGGTAGCGTTTTTGTTTAAACGTTTCATAAATAGGGATATCAACCTTCAAGATAGGATAAGTAAGATCTGGTAGTCCTTAAGTTAAGCCGATGATGTATGAAAGAGAATCCATATGCGGCCGTCCAGTTGAGAACCATCTTCAAACGTCTTCAAAAGTCACGGTGAGCCGCCATCTCAGAATCGCTTATTTTTGAAAAATTCAAACTAGCGGAAATACTGGTTACACTTCCGGTCATGTAGCTCAATCAGAGGTTAGGCAAGATCGGTTTGGAGGAAAAAGTCATACTTTGATAGGGGTTTTGCATTTTAAGCTTGTCCCAGCTGTTGACTCTAAATTTTATACTGAGCAGCTGTATAATTTTGAAGTCTTAAAAGCAAAGTAATTTTTTTTTATTTAACTGAAATCAAGCAAGAGAATAATACTGCAACATGATAACGCTCTCGTCCATCGTTAACTTTTGCCTCAGATAAAATTAGCATACTTGGAGGGGGGTAAGCGTTTTTTTTTTTGTTTAACCTGGCTATATGTAGCCCCGATGTTATACCATCTGATTATGGTTTTTTCCGAACTATGACTTATTTTTCCCAAAGGACCTCACTTTGAAAATTATGAAGCCGTGCAATTAGGATGCGTGGCGTTTTTCGACTTAAAATCAAAGAAATTGGTATTGTTGTCACCAAACTGAAATACCTGCATTTGGATGAAAATTGCAGTTGGGAAATTGTAGGTTATATTTTGAAGAATATAATTCAAGTAAGCTTGGTTTGCTGGTAGAATTTAATGTAATTTTACGAAATCCCAGAATTCACAAAAAAAACATATTTCCTGAAAAATATGTTATATAAAAGTGATAGACCTGAATGTGACGTAATCTGAGATTAGACTACGAAATTAATAGAAATTCTTTGGATTTGTTTTCGACAAAAAAAAGAAGATAAAAATCATTAAAGCTATGTTTCCGGTTAATGGATTTGAACGGAAATCTTCGAGAAGAGGCCCTCTGGTTTGACGCTAAACGATTTATCACCTCTTCAGGCACATAAACATACATGCAAGTAGAATGCGCCACCGCCATAAATAAAAACACAATAACCTTGAAAAAACCCCGTGAAGGGCCAAGGGGTTTAGTTCCGGGCTTCGCTGCCTAGATGCGCTACCAACTGTAGCTTCCCACTTTTTCTCATGATGCTGGGATCAGTACCGACTTGCCCACACGGGAATCGAACCCCGAATTCTCGCACCAAAGTCGAGTGCGCTATCCACTAGATCAACGCGTGAAGATATCGTTTAAAAAACCAAATTAATTTTGTGATCTCTTCCAAAATTTTTCCTAAAATTAAAAAAAAAAAAAATACTTTAGTTACCGGAAATAGCGGATGGTGGTTTTAAAATCATATAATTTCCGCCCTTACCCGTTGCTCATGAGGTTCAACGAAAGGCATGAAGATTTTGGACCTTGATTAAATTTTGTAGCAACAGTGGATCTGATTTCAAATTATGATTCTGATAATTAAATAATATTTAATGGTATAATGGAATGTAAATTTACGAATAATGTATTATTAAATAGGTGGAATAATACGTATGAAGACAATAACTTCGATAAATGTTTGGTGCAGCCTGATAAGCGCTCAACTTTATAGGTCTGGAGATTTTAGAATACAACCTTAAAGGCAGACAGGGTTTTCCCAGATCTGCTTGAAAATGACCCTCCTCTAGCACGCCGGTAAATGAAGTATTGTCAGCAAAATGGTTGTGAGGCGTTATCAAGATCGCACTAACCAGGGAAAATGGATTCAGTGGCCTATAGGTTTCTCCAAATCTGATACCTCTGGATTATTTCCTCTAGTCATACCTAAAAAACAATTAAAGTATATGACAACTTAAACGCTGTCACCACTGTAGAAGAACTTGAAGAAAGAATTTTGTGTAGCCTGCAAACAAATTCATCCTAATTATAGTATAGTATAGTAAGGAAAACTGTACAAAAAGGGCTTATTTAATGATGGAGCCCATTTTGAACAACTAATGTGAATATATATATATATATTTTTACCTTATTTGACTATGAACTCAAATAATTTTTGTGGAATAATAGCAATCAGAAGACAGAATTTTTATCGTTCAATAACCATATTTCACTTTAAAAAAAAAAAAAAATACTGCAGGAATTCGTTACATAAAAATGTATGGTCCAATTTGAAATTTAGAAAGTTGGTATTGAAATAAAATATTTCTAAAATATAACTTAAAAAAAAAAAAAATAATTTATTATATATTTGTAATCCTTAAAAAAAATTACGTAGGGTATCATTTCGATTTTTTCTCTCTATCTGGCGACCTTTCTAAGAGAATTGGGTGATGCGAGAGAGAGAGAGAGAGCACGAGACCCAATATCCAAAAACATTTGAGAAGTTCTCAAAAACTCAAGAAAATAAAATATATATAAAATAAAGAGGGAAGGGTTTAGCTCAGTGGTAGCGCGCTGGACTAGCAAGTAGGAGGTTGTGGGTTCGAGTCCAGCTTACTCTTAGATTTTTCCTTTCTAGGAGCTTCTTACAGCTCACTGTGCGGTGATGGACAGTGCTCTCTGGAACACTTTCCGGAGGCTCCGAAGTGTCTGTGCACTGAGAAGGCTCCGAACATTGGGGAGCTTCTCAATATGGACTCAGAAGGTCTTGGCCCCTCCCCACAGACAATAAAAATAAATAAAATAAAAAGAATAAAATTCAATTGTCATGAAAAGAAAAACTGATAATGTTGAGTGTGATGAAAATTTATTTCTAATGATATAATCATATGCAAAATTTGAAGTGAGAAAACTAGAGTGATAAAATATACGACGTTTGGTGAAAGGTCGAGGACACCACGAGGTGGCGTGTGAAAATGGTGAAGCGTAAAAATTTTGTTGATTATTTTCCTGGGGAAGATTGTGGAATAATTTTGTATCAGATTAGCAAAATAACGGAGAGCTCCTATATATTTTTTTTTTTTTGTATTCTCTGGTTTCATAAAATTCAATGAAATGTTTGTTGGTACACAAAAACTCTCAAAACCATTTTTATCTTATAAGAGTTTTAAAATTATTTTTCAATCTACCTTCTAGTTGGGAGATTGTGTCGTGAAAGTTATATAAGTACAACCAAATCTTTTAAAAAAAACTACCTTCTTATTATTTAATAAAAAAGTAAAAATACTTTTAGGCCCCATACAGCGTGGCTAATGTATAACCCAACGAATTGCGTTTTCATTTAATTTGTTTACCATAAAATATTCCTAATCTTTTAATATGAAAAAAAAATAAATAAAAACAAAATCTGGTGTGAATTTCTCGCACTCCAATTTACATTATTATTACAGTTTACATAGTTTTTGTATGTTATTATGAGTGTGGTGTATAATTGAACATGTAGTAATTAATAGAGCACACAAATTTTCCGATTCTAAGATAGCCCCTGAAGAAGACAAACAATGTTTGTCGAAACGTCGGGCCATTAATAAAAAAACACTTAAAAATTTTTTTAGTGTTTTTCTTATGATACCCCCTGGCCGATCAGCCAACTAAGAGATACATCAGATCATTTCTAACGGCCAACAACTTCTACAATTTGTTCATTAATTTTGAAGTATAAAGAAAAAATTCAGAATTTTCAGATCAATGTTGAAAAAGAAAAAGCAAAAAAAAGATTTAGGCAGATCCAATGAAAGTCCGCCATTTTGTATTTGGCCGTTTATACTAATGGAACAAAATAAATGTGATGTTAAACACCCACAAAATTTTCTACAAGGAATTTATAATATTCGTTAAAAAACAATGTTACTTTATGCTTTCTCGGCCTATAGCCTGACTAAGTAACAGTGAAATCAAAAAAACTTTGGATAACCCAGAACAAATTCCTAAGACTTGACACTGATTCACCACGACACACCAAAATCGACCTACTTCACGTAAAATCTTCAGTAACCCCAGATTATTCCTTCATCCAAAATGGTTTCCTCACACTCTACTTCACTGTAGACTCATCATCCTAATCCACTATGCCATACATTACATGCATAAAAGACCCTCTTAATATTCTCCCAAAACTGCAGGTTTTCCCCTTTTTCTTTCCTACATACTGTTCCTCGCCTTATCCCAAAAATCATTATATAAATAATGTAGGAAGGTTATAATGTTAATGTACATTGGCACTTCAATATATTAGTATTGTATGTACTTATGTATATATTGTAATAAAGCTTTTATCTATCTATCTATCAGTTAAAAAACTTTTCTTAAACTTAAGAGTTTAAAAACTCAATTTTTGGGAACCTTCAATTTCTGGTTGAATATCTTGAAACTGTATATCCAGTATCAAAAATAATTGTGAAGTCAAAGCGTACCAAGAACCCTCTTAAAACAAAAATTTTTACTTAGTTACTATGAGTACTTGATAAAACAATCAGTGATTATTTTTTCAAAATATTTATTTCGAAATTATTTTCGAAAGAAATCGAAAAAACTGAAAAAGTCATTCAATCAGTAAAGTGGTAATTCCGTTGAAACCGAAAAATACGAAATATTTTGTAAATCTTGAACTTTCTACAATTTTCTATTTTTGAATTATGCTGCAGACTACAGATACATATACACAAGTGACCAATTGTTGAAAATCAAATTTTATAATATATCACATCTATGTCATGTCTTAATTAAAAAAAATTCCGTTTTGAAATACTCAGTTTTTTTCTTACGGCAATTCAAATAATTTTGATTTATTTATTCATTTAGAAGAGAAGGAAAGATGGAAATAGATGCGAATATTTGGGAGGGGGCTTCAATTTTAAGGCAGTGGACCAATTTAAAATACCTGGAAGCTATAATCACAAGAAGAAAAATCTGGTGTGAAACACTCACACAACTTTCTCTTACTCCAGTTTTCAAAATTATAATTGACAAATTTTATAGTTTGTGTAACAAATTTAATGAAATTCATCGAAAGCTGAAAAAAAAAACTGTTCAATAAAAGCGTACTTCCGGTTTATTAATTTTCTTGAATTTCGGAATTTAGGCCATCTATTTATTTCTAATTAATTCTGTTTGGATGCTAGAATTGTATAATCAACTATGATAGCACTTTTGAAAAAGCATAATCCCACCCCCTCCACTAAATGTGCCCTTAAATGAATTTTCCCAGAGAAATGTTTTAAATAAAAGTTGTAGATCTTCGTATGTTTAGTTGATATAAAGAAGATTCAAGGAAATCGTCGGAGCTATTTTTGAGAAAATCGCGAAAAAGTTAAAAAAAAAAAAATCATTTAGTAAAGTGGTAATATAAACGCACTTCCGGTCATCCGATTTTGTTCAAACTCGGAATTTCAACAACATACTTAATTCTAATTAACATTATTTAGATAATAGAATTGTCTAATAAACTGAAATAGCACTTTAGATGAAAACCTATTTCTAATTACGATGGTGACATATGGATGCGAAACATGGGGTATAACAAAGCAGCAAAGCCAGAGAATTCTAAATATCTGGGAGAGAAAAATACTTAGACGCATATATGGGCCCAATGTACGAGGATGGAACTTGGAAGATAAGAAGTAATGTACGGGAAAGAAAGGATCCTAAAAAATTGAGAAACTGGATGGGAAAATAAGACGAGTGTAACCACGTTTGTGTTGGTTAGGTGATATGGAATGGGATCTGGCGAAACTTGGAGTCAGAAGATGGAGACGTAAAGACCTAGAAAGAAATGAGTGGCAAGTTATTGTGGAGGAAACCCAGGAAATAATCACCAAAATAGTATTGAAATCAAAGTATTTGAGATGACTTCGACAAAATTTAATAACCAAACAAATAACTCATACAGTCAAAGTAAAAACAGTATTATAAACGAAAGAAAATAGATAAAACTTTCAACTTTCAGCCATCTTCTATTTTTCAGTATTCTCGTACACTTCACCAACAGATTAATTTCTAAAAAGCACTTTTTCCATACTCAGAGCATCTCGAAACTAAAAACCTAAAACTAAAAGAAAAAGTAAAACTCTTGTTTAATTTTAATTATTTTAATTTACTATGATTATATAAAAAGATGCTGGAATTCAATTCAAAATAAGATTATCTATTAATCTCTTTTAATTTTTTTTTATTCGTGTTCTTCATTTCTAATAATGATGCAATAAATTAAATCATAATATTTCATATTGTTACAATCTGAATATTTTGATATAGGTTTAATTACGTGGAATTGAAAAAAGAAAAGAAAATACAATGATATATCCCCTCGAAGAAACAAGTGGAAGTTCTCAAGAATCCCTCCCTCCTAATTTACCCCCACCAATACGGGCAGGTGTATAACAAACATATATATATAAAAGTAGAAGGAAAATAACAACCATATATCAAAAGAACATTATAGTGGTAGATATATATATAAATATATATATATATATACTTTATTGAAAAGTATCTGTAGTGTAAAAATCGTTGCTCCTGTTTACATATCAGCATCAGAGGGAAGTTTCGCAGCTACCATGAGAGGATTCATTGTAAGTGCTACACTCTAGTTGATTAATTTATAATCACTTTAAAAAAAAAACTAACAGAATTATGATCATGGCGCGAATTTATAAAGTGATTTAATTTTAAACATAATTATTTTTAACCTGTGATAAGTTGGAAATAAAGTCTGTCTGTAAATGAAGTGCTGCTTAGAATACAATTTAAGTTAAGCCGTTGGATTCCACCACACATTGACGGCCTAAATTGGTTTATTATTAAAAATTGATCCCCAGAAAAGTGCTCATTAATTCAAAAGTGGCAAAACTTAGTTTCGCGTAGTGCCAATTCTACGATACGAAAATAGCTCCAAGTATTTTTTGCTGCATTCATTTTAGTTTTAAAATGAATTTTTTGGTTGACAAGACTAATTGTAGTTATATACAGGCCATTATTTAAAAAAAAAAAAAAAAATAACTGCTTCAGATCCTAAACGTTAATTAAATAACCAAATTTATGTTCTTTTATTTCTTTCCTAAAACATATTGTCAATGATCCAGGAAGTAATACGATAACGGAAATCTTCTTTTGTTTTGTAATCTTGTTAATTTACCAGGATGTTGTTCAACTTTTTTTTTCATTTCCTGTTTCTATTTATTGCTTTTACTTGTAAAACGTTTTCAAGAAGTAATATATAATAAAAAAAATGAAGCTCATACAATTCAAGAAAAATTAGAAATAAATTTGGCGACTTTAAATGAATAATAAATTATCTAATAACCAAAATCGTACTCACTTTTAGAGTTTTCAGAATCGTAATTATTTATATACAATTTGTCACAATTTCAGTGAAAAATTACGCAAAAAATTTAAAAAGTCACTATTATATTTTTAATGAAAAAACCTTTATAAAAGACTAAGTAACATAACCTTATACTTGTAAACTGTAGTTGCCA
Source organism: Triatoma infestans (assembly GCA_011037195.1). Classification (NCBI taxonomy): domain Eukaryota; kingdom Metazoa; phylum Arthropoda; class Insecta; order Hemiptera; family Reduviidae; genus Triatoma; species Triatoma infestans. The sequence goes on along the minus strand of JAAEAF010002605.1, from coordinate 33,269 downwards.
ACCTAATGATGCTGTGGGCGAAATTTCTTGTCATGTGTCAAAATGACACATGATTGCCAACTTCTTCCAATACCATTCTGTCCAACCACACAGTTCGTTGACGATCAACAATGTAGACGAGTGCGTATATGTTCGTCTGGGTTTACAGATATTCTTACTGTGAACACAGAAATATTTCTAAGTCAATAAAATAAGTTTTAGAACTAAAATTACTTCTCTTGGTATGATTTTCTTAGTTACATTCGCCAAATCTTCTGTTTCATTTAACTGTATTTTCCAATATATGCAATTAGATGGTTATCTATCATGATTAGTTAGCTTCATTCAAATTAATTAAAAATCTGTTTTATTGTTAAAAATTTTTAAACTTTTTTTTTTTTTGACAGTAATTATGTTCTTGATTTTTACGATCTTGGTTGCCTATTTCCAGAATGTCTTATGTGCAAAGTGATGTATGGTATATCAGAAATGGAAAATGAAAGCCAGTCGACAACTATAAGATAAAGCAGACTATTTAGGAGAAAATCTCTGTAGTTCAAGTTTATCAGAAAGGCCATCCAACCGTCTCTTATCACTTACGTCCCTCCGAGCATTCAACCACGTCCGTCTCACCTCGCTTTTCTATATTTCCTTCAATATTATCCTGTCAAATATTTCGAGGTCGAGGCTTTCAGACCTCACTTCCAAGGCGTGCATGGAGTACCGCACACTGTCCGCGCCCTTACACCGTGCCAAACCACCGCAATTGTGAGTTTTGGAACCATTTCATCAGCGAGTACACATTAAGTGAAGTCCGTATGGTTTGGTTCCGCCGCAGAAACCTCGTAGTTTTGACTCGTACTTTGCAGTAATCGCCCAAAAGTCTCGCACCGATAGGCAAGAACGTGGATTTGTAGAGAGTCAATTTGGTTTTATCCGAAACTTCCCTTTTTCCTAGAAAAAAAAGGCTGTTCACAGTATTAAAAACATTCTGCCTGCTGCTGCACTTCGCATGTTTATTTCTTGGTTGATTTCACCATCCTTCGCTAAATTGATCAATAAATATTTAACATCAACTTGCTTCAGTGGTTCGTCCTTCCAACAAGATCCTAATAGGCACATTGTACCTGAATGCAACAACAGTAAGCTTACTTTAAAAGAACAAAGAGAGAAAAAAACAAATTGAAGTTGTTTCCAATGTGTAAATGAGCAGTAAAAAAAAAAATTATTTATCGATTTCTTGGAGGATTGAACAGTTCAAGTGGCAAAACCACCAGATTTCCCATAGCTTAAGAGTATGTCATTAATTGTGCCTTATAATTGTAATTAGATTATCATGGAATATATATTATTCTGTAACCTTGTAAATTCAAATATGATATTTTAGGATTAGATATGCAAGACCGTTCTGGGTTGTTGGACGCCCAGGTGTAAAAACAGTATCGCCACCCTTAGTCGATTTAATATTATTTCCTTAAAAATTAAATATGAGGATTGAATTTTATATATATGATGTATATGAAGCCCCGATATAATGTATGTAATAATAGATTACATGGTTAATAAATATGCATCCTTAGTTAAGAGTGAAAAAGGGGTGTTAATAAAGCCAAACCTAATCCTAAGAGATTTATTGTATCTATCTTGAGTGTTTGATCGACCATCACAGAATGTAAATTTTCTGTAAAATTTACAAGCGTGTGTCTAAGTGGGTGTGCACGGTAGTTAACTTAAGTTAACGTGTAGACGTGCTAAACACTAAGCAGGCCTTAAATGTACTGCATGAGTGTTGGGGACGTCAGGGTAAATAGTTTTGTTCGTATTGTTATACTGGGATACCGGCAGGGTCGCTAAGATCGCTGAAAATATGGCTACCAAAAAAATTGAACTATTTGTCTTCATCGTGTATTAGGATCTTGTTAACGTGTGTTATCAACACATGGTGAGATGAAGTAGTGTGTAGGTGAAAACAAGTGATTAAATGGGAATCAAGCTACAGTTTGCCTGTAAGTACGTTAAACCCAAATTGTTGTACACTTTAACTGCACTACTTACTTGTATTACGTGACTATAGTGAGGTGTCCAGTTTCAGTCTTTGTTCGTGTTGTTAGAACTGGCTACTTGCAGCAACGACAAGATCTTTCAAGCAAAGCTGAGCAAAAATCTATTTCAAATAACTATTTTAAAAAAAAATTTCATTTAAAATAAATTATTTGGAATAATGTAAGAAATAAAGTTCTTTTATGTATAAAGTACTAACGTAATTGACGACAAAAAACTGGTGTGAAACATTCAAATGACTTAAAATAACAAATTTACTTTAAATTTCACTCATATATCCTAACATACAGGTGGTGGGGGAAACAAGTGCCAAGCTTACCAACAGAGACAGATAGAAGAATGATTACATTGTAGAGAGGCTAATAATAATAATGAACAAACACATTTGAATTTTGACGTCTCAGATACTATATAAAAAACAATTTATTCAGAAAAATGTTACAAATAAAAGTGATAGGTTTATATCTGTGTAGTTAGTATTCTAAGTTTAAAAAGAAATCAAAGTCATTTTCGAAAAAATTTATCACTATGAGCATTTTAACCAGGAAGGAGGCTACTCTCCGCTATATTTTATTTTCTGTCATGAAACTACATGTTAGTCGTTTCATTATATTAAATTTGTCATTCAATGAATATTTTGTTGTGATTTTTTTTTTTCTGTTGTTTCTTAACATCAAATTTTAGCGTTCATTAATACCTCTTTTGAAGGGCCGACAAAAGGCTCCGCCCCCTCCCAAATATCAAAGAGTGGCACTCTCGAAACCTACCTAATAGATTCATATCTAAATTGAACAAAAGTTGGTGTTTCCGGTGATTTTTTACACATAAATACGCATACTTGAAACAGTCCCTAAAGCCGTAGGAGAAAGTAAAAAAAAATTACTATATTGATAATAAACAGTAAATCCGGTCACTTTTCTTCTAGCTAATTATTATTCTTCTTAATGATGAAATTAACAAGAGTATGGTAAAATTGCTTTCTAAAATGTCGTTGTACCAACTAAAAAAATGTGCTGATTTTGTCTGTTTTACTAAATTTTTAATTTACCAAAAGGCAATAAACTACGTACTTCTTGCTTAATATACCAAAATTAAGACGATTCTGGATGGAGAAAGGAGGTCTATTTTAGTGTACATTAAATCTTGTTATTATTAAACAGTTTGGCATTTTTTGTGTCCATTATTACACTACTCTCACTCACTCCATTGTCCATTATTACACTCAAACTCAACCCTGTCCCATTAAGGAATCAAACATATTAAGAGAGAGAGAAGAAATACTGTAAAGAATACCGTTTAAAAATTACTAACCTATAATCGAAAAACAAGAAAATATCGTACTCTTATGGAACGATATGGGATGGAATTTTGATACGTTCTCTCTGTCTCTCAAAGAAAAACGTTATAATGACGCTCCCAAGAAATTAAATACCCCCTCCCCAAAGAGGGAATGATTCAAGAAGTTCCAAAAATTTACGTTACGTCGTGGCCAAAGCTAAGGTGGCGCTTATCTAATAACATCCTATTTAAGCACCATCCTTCAGCTGGTTGCAATTATCATAAAATAATATTTGAAATGAATTTGGAAAACATTATGGATAGACTATAGAAATTATTTTCTTTTAGTAGACAGTCGCCAAACTTTCTCAAAAGGTTTGTGTGCTGTTTTTTTTTTGTCATTCATTAATATAATTACAGTTTATCTAAAAAGTTGCTCAATCATTTTTAATGTCTAATATATTTTTTTCTGTATAATTTCCTAGAATTTGTCCAAGTGATTGTTATACCAAAGGTGGCAATACAATTTAGGAACGTTGGCAACTATTTAAAAGAGAGTATTGTTTTAAGATCGATCAATAACTTCCTAACCTATCAGTACATGGTTGAAATTCATTGCCATTCATTCATTTATTAATAATTATGTTAACCATTATTATTGCAGAATATTTTTACAGAAAACGTGTTTCTCATATTCTCTAATAAAAGTTTATGAAATAATAATTAATGATTAAATAATCATTCACCCAAGCCTTAAGCACATGTACATATAGAAAAAGTAGAGCAAGTAATGGAACACAAGGCATGCATTATCATCATACGTAGTGAAAAGTGAAATGTATAACAGGGAAAGCAAGTTTATGTACGTATTATTGTATTTCTGATTGTGAGGAAAGTGCATTTTCCATAGTTCACGAATAACATAACATAGAATGGATTTTATAATTCATATAAGCAGAGAGAAACTTGTTTTACAACATATGTAATAATTTAAAAACTGTTTTGATATGTTGTGGTGTGTGTGTGTACTGCTATGCGATGGCTGAGTTCTTCTTATCTTAATATTATTATTATTTATAACAACTTTTCAACACCATAGAGATGATTTACTTTCACTGATGATGATGAACTTCCCTTACCAATTTAAATTATTATAATATGTACTTCTACTACTACTGTAACATAAACTAAATCATCATAAGTTTAAAAGAATAAATCAGCTAAGTAATTGGTACTTAGACGTCCTAACAAAAATAAAATCAAAACACATTACTATTGGAACTGTTATAGTTTGTCCGGTGAAAGCTTAATACGTATTATTCGTTTAAAAATCATTGGGCACTGTTACTTGTGTATTAGTTGTCACTATTATAGACATTACAATGATCCACATCTTACTGTATCTTAACACTTCCTGGTTACACAACATAATGTCCCTCCTACTAAGTGTAACTAAGAAATTTTTCAAAAAAACCTTTAATATATTTTTGTTTTTGCCTCGGAGAATTTAAAGCTCTGCTTTAATTGTTTCATTCAATAAGACTTAATAAAATTTAAAATAGACCCAAAGTTATAGGCTAGAGTTTTTTTCTTTTTTACAGATAGCCTATTTTGATTTTTATAACCTACCGGTTTCTGAGGTTCACCCATTAATAAGTGCGAGATTGTTATAAAATTGTTTGTGAATAAAGACAATTTATTTAAAAAGAAACAGCAAAATTAAAAAAAAAAAATCCATTTTTCTACCATTTTCTTCAACCTTTCTGCAAGATATCAATTTATTCCACTCTTAAAAGATATCATAAGATACCACTCTTTGGTTTTGAAGCGAAAAACTCCACACATCCTCATCCGCAATGCTTCTCATAATTTTCAAAATGCTGTCCTTTGAGGAAAATGAACTATAAACCGGATAAGAGACTGTAATCAGATGGTACAACGTCCGGGCTGTAGGCAGCCAAGGTAAGATGTTTAATTCCTCCAATTCTGTTAATTTCTTCTGAGTCTAACGTGAACGAGGGGCGGGAGTGTTATCGTATTGCCAGAATAGCTTCATTTCGGTTAATCAAAGATATGGTTACCAAGCTTTAAGACTTCATAAACCCTATCCAGCTGTTCAATATAGAATTCAAAAACAACAACTGTGATGTCTGGAACAAGCTCAAAGATTTAGAACAACGTCAAAGTTTTTACAAATATAAAAGCATGACTTTTTGCCCGAACACATCTTGGCTAAATTTCTGTTCTGTAAAGTCACCTTACTGGTTGTTGTTCGAAACTTTAGTTTCAAGTTCCATGATGGTGTTTACAAATCAATGGATAATCAAAATATGAGTTTCCTTTTATACCTTTTTTGAAATATCACTGTGTGGTATGTGCTGGACACATGTTAATCTACAGCTCTAGGCATACATCCTATGGATGTGCTTAATAGGTTATCGGCAATGAAAGTACTAGTATAGATATGATATGATATTGAAAAAGTGAGATTTTGCAGGGCTTGATTTCAACGACGCTTATCTTAGTTGTATTCCTTGCAGAATACATTAAGAAAATATCTTACACAAGCCAAATGATTTTTTTAATCGAGTTATGAGACAGAGGAGGAAGCACCTATCAATCTTATGACATCTTGCTTGGGTTGTGAGAAGATTGGGTTCTGGACTTTTGGTGGAGTAGGATGTCTATCTTACACTGTTTCTGCTTAAGGTTACTTCCAAGTTTTTTTCGACCATCTTAGATGGATGAAGTCCCGAGACTAAATTTCTGATAAAAAAAAAAAATCTGGTGTGAAACACTCACACAACTTTCTCTTACTCCTGTTTTCAAAATTATAATTGACAAATGTTAATAAATTGTGTACCAAATTTATTGAAATTTGTCGAAAACTGAAAAAACTGTTCAGTAAAAGCGCACTTCCGGTTTACTAATTTTCTTAAACTCTGAATTTTGGCCATCTATTTATTTCTGATTCATTTTGTTTGGATGATAGAATTGTGTATTCAACTATGATACTTTAGAGGAAACCTAACCCCACTCCTCCCCTAAAGTGCCCTTAAATGAATTTTTCTAGAGAAATGTTTTAAATAAAAGTGGTAGATCTTTGGATGTGTAGTTGATATACTATGTTTGAAGAAAATCGTTGGAGCCATTTATGAGAAAATTGCAAGAAAGTAAAAAAAATACCAGAAAACTGAAAAATACATTTTAGTAAAAACGTACTTTCGATCATCCGAATTTCAACAACTCATTAATTCTAATATTGTTTAGCTGAGAGAATTGTATAGTAAACTGAAATAGCACTTTAGAGGACAACCCACCACCCCACTCCCCTGAAAGTGCCCTTAAATGCATATTATCGGAGAAATGTTTCAAATAAAAACTGTAGATTTTTGCAGGTGTAGTTGGTACACCAAGTTTAAAAAAATCGTTGGAGCCATTTTTGAGAAAATTGCAAAAAAGTGAAAAAAAAAAACATTTAGTAAAGTGGTACTTCCGGTTGAGGAATTTCGACAGATAACCTACTGTCAGATCCCATGGAATATCAAGTTTCAATTTTCTACGGTTTTTGTTTTTGAGCTGTGCTGTTCACATACATACACACAGACCATTTTCTAAAAACCACTTTTTTGGACTCAGAGGACCTCAAAACGGATATTTCCGGTGAAAACTCGATATCGAAAATTTGACACGATTACAATACTTCCTCTTACTAGGAGTAAGAGAAAGTAAAAAGGCTTATTGTAGATGAATGGGGCCATAGGGGGCTTTAAACAGCCCAGAATTTGCACCCTTTCCATTGGCAAATTATTACAAATAACATATAAAATAAAAGTTGTAAAGATAATATAAAGTAATAGTAGCAAATAAGCCTACGTGAGAAAAAAAGGTCATGAAAAGATTTCTGGTGGAATTATCGAAAAGGAATAACAAATTTGAGCTTCCTACGAGTTTCCGTTTTTGAAATATTCTTAACACGCACACACAACAGACCATTCGCTAAAAACATCAGGAAGGCCCCAAAATATGTATTTCCGCTGAAAATTCAATTTCAAAACTCATAACGAAACGCAGTACTTCCTCTAAGGACATCAGTTCACGGAAGAGAAAAAACCTTTCCGTACCATGTAAAATAGGATACTATATAAAATAGAATCTCAAACAAAAATATAATATGTAATACATGACATGGTTCTTGGCTTGAGACACATCCAAAATATATTTGTTTATATTAGGAAAAAAATCCCCAACACTAACCTAAAAATGCAAACCTGTAACGTGTTTTCATTTCTCCATTAAAAGAAAGCTTCCTGTTCAAGAGAAATAAATAATATAGAAGATCTTTATTATTGTTTACTTCCTGTTTTTTTTTTTTGAACGGAAGACGAACTGATCCACCACAATAATAGATACAAAACTCACACACATGCATATACACACGCTAAAAGATCCAAGAATCTTCACTCACACAACAAAATACAAAACAAGGTGCACACCATTAACTCTGTTGTTCATCCAGCCGATAAATAAAAGAAATAGGATAGTGTTGATGAAATAAGAAGGAATACTTAAAATTAATTGCCTTATTGTTTTACTGTCACACAATAAAACTGACAGTGAAAGTTAAAATTAAATATGCATTAATAAAAAAAAACTATTTAATATAATCTTTTTTAAAAATTTGTTGTTTTTTCATTTATTAGTAAGAAAACAATGGATTATAGTGAGGATAAAAAATTAAAAGTGATTTAATTACTTGTTATCTATCTCTGCAGATTATCACAAAATTTATTGGACAAATGATGATTAACAAAAATTATCATGAACAAAATTTTCCTAATTAATCATTCATTCACAATCATCTAACACCTATTCAGAATAATTTATTTATTGTAAATTATAACTGAATATATAAGTTCAATTATTCCAATAATATTTGAACCAAAACAGGAACTCTTTCGCCATTAAACTATTTTGTACGGTAGTCGCTACCGTTTGTTCTGTTGTAAAGTAAAAAAATTGTTCAGCTGATACGCATATTCTGATATGTATATCGAAGTTTACTTTTAATATAGTTTGTGACAAATTGTTTCGGCAAGAATTACAAAATTTACGTTGAGATAATTTTGTATATTACATAAGTTTTTATTGCATAAATCTATGTTTCTTTAATACATATATTTCTTATATATCCTCATTCAAAATGATTTGGAGTATCAGTAAATATTATGCTAATTAGGATATGCCAAAGATCCTAGCTTTTGGAGTTCATCGATTTTGGTTTCCATGATACCCGGAAATCTTACATTTCTCTTACCGTTACCTAATTCTCTTTGATTCTCCAGATTTCTTCCTGCCAGTTCAATCTTCCTGAAAGGCTGAAGAGAGTTAGCCCGATGACTCATTCAAACAATAATGACCAATTCATAAACAATAAAAAAAAAAAAATAACCCCTTAATAGTTTATACTGTAAGCTGTTACTATTGTAAATGTTGATATTCTTGAATAGCCTACCAACAAGGAATCCTCAAGAGCTCCTAGACAAAATGACAGTCACAGAGTGCAAAGCCTTTATAATGTAAAAAAAAAAATCTTAATTCTTTTCTAGCGTTATTTTTAATGCATGTGGTTGCTAAGATTCCATGGAATCTCCTTCGAAAAATCTCTTTAAAATATCTCTCGCATTTGTTGGTGAACTTACATTACTTAATAATTTTTTTTTTGTTGCAACTGCGCAGTATTTAATCATAATTGATGTTAAAAAGCAAATAATGTCATAAATCCCTCAACTTGAAATAAGCTATTTTCATCAGTGGTTAAAATAAATAATCCTAAATGGGAACAAAGCACACAAAATTGGAACTAATTCATTGTGAAAATAATGTTAATCCACTTATTTGTGGATTATTTGATAAGCAAAGAAATGTGCTATAAAGACTGGATTGACTACTTAAGGAAACCCGAATACTTGTTACTAGAAACTGAAAATTCTATTAAACTTAATAAAAATAAAAAATCCTCAAATCAAAATTAAAAAGAGATACTAGTATCAAGTTTAATGATCCTCTTACTGCTATATAATTTGCCCATGAAAATTATTTTAAAAATATATTTCTAAAAAAAAATGTAAGTAATCCAAAGAAAATTATACCACTTTTTTTAATGAAAATGTGGGTGAGTCAGCAATGTTGGATAACATCCGTATTTTCTCCGTCGTAGCATGCATATTGGTTTTGTTCCAGTCCGGTTCAGATTTTCATCCATCGTCAGATCAAATTCACCATGTTCGTATGGAGAGTTCACTTCAAGGAAATGTTTGTTAGACTTGCATTTGTTGGTTTTATATATATATATATAAGTATGACGGAAGGTTATAAGGTTATCTCATTACTTTTTTTAATACTTGTTTTCTTCACTTAAGTAATATTCTATGTAAATAATTTTTTTTTTCGTGTAGGTTCTTTTAGCCACATTAAGTAGTGTACTAGCGAGGCCTGGCGATATTACTGGGGGCGGTGGAAGTTTTGGAGGCAGTGGAGGTGGTTTACAATTAGATAGTTATGCAGCACCACTGCCATCTACAGGTGGAGGTAGCTACCCATCTGGCGGCCCTTCGCCACAGTACGGAGTACCACAACAGGTAACTCTTTGTTTAATATATTGTTCAAGATAAATATTGGTTAAAAGTATAGCGTTTTAAATATATACATGCAACTATTTATAATCCAATTTCTGCTAAACTTTACTTTCAAAACATATTAATTATAATGAATTGAATTTGCAAATTATTTTTTTAATTAAATACTTTAAACGATAGAAAACAGTATCTGACATTTGAAAATCGGAAATGAACCTATCTTCCATTAGAGTAAAGGTAGTTTGGGAGGACGGCTCTCTTTATTATCGTTATATTACTGTATTGTATTAAGGAAGATGAAAGGAGAGGTTCTTAACCTGTCGTCTATAGAAAGATTTCAGACAGAAATGAGGGGTAAAAAACAACTAAATCAGTTTATTATCTTTAATTTTCCCTAACTTTAAATCAAATTTTGTTTTCTTTCAGTTCGAATGTATTCAATAAATTAAGCTTTTCGCATTTTTTTGAAATTGTTTTTCCCAATTGTATTTTAATTTTAGAAACGTATTTTGTTTTTATTAGGCTATTAATTAGGTAGTTACTGACGAAAGTTATTATATTAATTTCATTATTTTAAGAATACTTCTCGTTTCATTTCTCTAATGAGAATTTTTAGATAAATAGTACATATTGAATAATTTATAATTCTGTGATATAGTTTCCGAAATAATTACAGTTCTTCCAATAGAAAATGTTCAAAATATTGAAATGATTCTTTTACTAGGACTTTTAAAAAGATAGTCTTTCCTTGAGATGGTGTAGAAAAAAGATGTAAAGAATTTAAAGAATAATGTTTATTATGGGGAAAATTATCAAACGCTTCAGAGAAAAATGTGCAGGATAATTTAAAAAATCCTACTTAGTAAGCCAACCTTTCACTGGCAAAAGGATCCTGCCTAAAATAGGTTAACAGTCTCTGTATTAGCGGATTAGGAAGGAACCGCTTTTGATAAATGAATTTTGTGGAATCGAATTTTCATTGAAAGGATATTCAGTAACCATTGTGAATACTTAAAATAAAGTTTTGTCTTCAACGCAAAGATTGCATTAGGAGATGAAACTTTTAATCTCCTTACATCAATTTCCCGGGGACCGAATTGCAGAAAAGTATTTTATATTATTTTTACTCAGTTTTGAACATCTTCAAAAAAGCCTTGCGAGGAATTTGGAATCAGTTTCTGGGATTTAAGTGTGATGCTCCTATTCTGGAAGATGTAGTCAATAGTAACATAGTTGTGGTTGGTTCCGCAGAGCTGGAAAGCATCAGAGATATTTTCCGTGATAGCTTGCTTCTTTATAATGGGCGAACGCCCGAAACCGGTCGATGACCACAAAAAGAAGCAGGCTATCACGGAAAATATCTCTGATCCAAAAGTAGTAACGTACTTTGCCCACGCAAGGATTTGATAATGAAAGATGGGAATAAGCTTTTTTACTTAAACTGGAAAACTTTACATTTAAGGTTTCGATTTGTTTGTGTTTAATTTTAATTCATCATATAATATGTAATCGGTATTATAATTGGTTACGGTACCTATTTTAAGAATTTTGAAAGCAGAAGTATATGGATAAAATTTCGGTAAGATGCCTAAAGATTTTCCAAAGAAAGAGTATCTATGATGTGGAATATCTGCTTTGTACAAGGTAAAAAATAAAGAGTGCGAAGATGCTATCTTGGAGGGATACTACTTTACCTAACTAAGTAGATGTCGAGATTTGCTCTCTGCAGCCGGCTTTTATATATCCATCTTGTAGATAGGAATTTTAGAATGAGGGTAGTAGGTATGGGAAAGGAAGTTTACACAATAAGGTTTTGAAAATTTCAAATAATAATTAACGTTTAGCTTTACTACTTACTTAATCATTTCTTTTTAAATTTAAATCTTTGCACAGGCTCCTGTAGTACACAAACATGTCTACGTACATGTACCACCTCCGGAACCGAGTTATCCAGCAGCAAGAAGGCCCATACAGCCGCCTCCACCACCACAGAAACATTATAAAATAGTATTTATTAAAGCACCAACACCGCCACCACCTACTGTACCTGATATACCAGCATTACCACCCCCAGCCGAACAGAAAACACTTATCTATGTTTTGGTTAAGAAACCAGAAGAAGCACCAGAAATCAACATTCCCACACCTGCACCAACACCGCCAAGTAAACCAGAAGTATATTTCATCCGGTATAAGACACAGGTGAGTAATGCTATTACTTTATTTTAAGAATCGATTTCGATACTTAAAGATTATCATACATCAAATTTTCATTTGGGTGGAGAAAAATTGGAATTTGATGAGTGTCCCTCCCGATGTTAGTATATACTTAGCGTGAATCACTCACACGACTTACTCTTACTATAAGAGTTTCACATAGTCTTAATTGATAAATTTCCCTCAAACTGGAAATTATTATTAAATATTTGGTTGCCTTTAATATAAAACATAGGAGAAGGCTTAACGCTTTGGCTCGGAGGGGTAAGGTGCATCTCTATTGGATACCCGGACATGCGGGAATAGAGGGCAATGAGAGGGCGGATCGGCTGGCCAGGGAGGGCTCGTCATTACCATTTTATGGTCCTGAACCAGCCCTGGCCGTTACAAAGACGTTTCGCGTCAAACAGATTAGACTTTGGGAGACGAGAGCTTTGGAGAAACGCTGGGGGGACACGCAGGCGTGCCTCCAAGCTAAAAGATTTATAAAAGCAAGCAAGCAGCGAATCTCGGAGTATCTCCTGTCTCTTAGTAGGACGGGTTTGAGGACCTTGGTAGGAATAGTGACTGGACACACTTGGGTGTACAGTCACTTGTTCAACATAGGGAAGACGCGGAGTCCCATTTGTCAGAATTGTGATGACGGAGTTAGGGAAACGGTGTATTACTACTTATGTCAGTGTCCCCGTTTCGCTGGAACTAGGTTTCGTATATTTGGGAGGACACCACTCTCGCAGGATTGCCTGGGCGAGTTGGAGTTTGGGGATATCTTGAGATATTGCAGATTAACCGGCAAGTTACCGGGGGAGATTAATTAAGGGGTTACGAGGGGGTATCGGGGGGATAAGAGCCACATAGGCTTAGGTCCCGCGCCTTTCGGACACCCGTTCTGATAATAATAATAATAATATAAAACAAGTCAGAAAACCGACACTAATAAAATGATACCTCCAGGGAAGCGTCCAGGGGTCGGGTTCGGTAAAAAGAAAAAGATTATGAATCTCAGATCAAAAAGGAAAGAAATAAAAAGAAATCTTTAAAAAAAAATGCATAGAAGAGTATTAAAAGTTATATGTGATTACGATGACACCTGAGAAAGATTTTATTTCTTTCGTAACACTTTTATAGTTAATATAATCGAAATTCTATCTAGTCTGTCAAATGTTATGCTAGAACGAAAGAAAACCAACTATTAAGTAATCCCTTGTGATCAAAATGTCATATTAATTAAGTTAATACTAAATGTCAATAGGAATCTAATTATAATAATAATTCGATTCCAGTGTTCTAATACATAATAACACTGTTTTAAGTTTTAAAAAAATTACAAAATAAACAGCGTTTTCCCAAACTTCTCCCTTCTTATTTCATTGATTCAATATTGTTGTATTACCATATACAGTTTCAAAAATTGTAGGTTCGTTGCCCTCAACATCCAGAGCTGTAAAAACACTTGAGAGCTTAATTTACATATTAGCACAATAATTACGAAATTGAAAGGAATTTAAATAATATGCATTAATTATTAAAATATTATATAATAATAAAAGCATAACATTTAAATCAATTCTAGTATAAACTAAGGTGATCAAAGATAAAAGTTGACAAAAACAATTTCCAATTTTTTTTTTTTTTCTTCTTAATATTATCAATTCTGATCAGCTTTTACAGTTTTTTTTCGGAATCGTTTTTGACTATTAGCTAGCAAAAATTTATAATTTACCGCCATTGTTCTTAGAGTAGTTAGAAATTAAAATTAAAAAAATACATCTAATACAGTAAAATAGAAATAGCAGGCAGATAAGATATTTTAATAATATAGAACGAATGAAATTGTAACTAACCTCTTAATTACAAAGTAATACTACTTCCATGGTAACTTGAAATAGTAATGAAAAATTATGGAATTTTTAAAGAAGGACAAAATGTTTTCATAAATATTTCTTTGAAGTTCTGGAATAAATGACTTTTTTAGTCAAAATGATAACTGAAACAAATAAGATCCTAAGAAAAAATTTAGATAACGTCTCTTTGATCAGAAATAAACGATCTGTTGGAATGTTTAGTGAAAACGGTATGTTATCTATATGGTTTATATAATATTACGAGAAAATATATTGTTTAATTTAATTGCATTATGTTTCTAAAATTACTGACAAGTTACTAAACAAAAGGTGCAAGTTAATTAAACCTACATATCTGTTTTCACCATTTCAATGTTTAACAGTCCGTAAAGTTAATAAATAATGCATTTCTTGCACTACCGGCAATTAATATGAAAATTAGTTCTGGATGGATGTTACTTACGTATTTATTGGCATCCTTAAATTAGAGGTTTTTTTTTTTTTCATTTTACTATTGCGTATTTACAAAATAAAATTGGGTTAAAGCAATTTACAATCGGGTGAGTAAAACTTCCTTGAGATTTGTTTTCATCTTATTGAATCGGAAAATTTTATTGATTAAATTAAAATTGTTACAAAATGAAAGGCCAATTGTTTTGTTAATAATCCATAATTAAAGCCTCATGTTAAAGTTTCCTAACCCGGTAATAATTATAATAAAAATATATGAAGAAAGTTTAAAATTAATTTAACTTGTTTACTCTTTTATTTGGATCATTGAACTTATAAGGAAATTTCATTTTATAACTATGTAGTCTACATATTATTATTCTTCAACATTTATAATTATGTTTTAAACATTTGTTAGAGTTTAAAATAATATTCAATTCTAATTTCTGAGTCTTCTTTTATTTTCTCTTAATGTTGTAAGAAGAAGCATTGCAGTCGTAACAAATTTTCGAAATTGAGTTTTTACCAAAATTCAGGTCCCACAAGCAAATAAATAATTTTTTTTTATTTTCAAGAAATTAGATCAAAATCTATTAACCTAAAAGCAACTTTACAGAACTTATTTATTTGCTCAATTTTTTGGCAGTTTTATTATAAAAATGGCTCAAACAATTTTCATTCTAAATCTGCATTTATAAACTCTTAACTTTTATAAGAAAATATTTTGCCGGGAAAATTGATTTTGGGACGTATCTGCGTGATCTTGTTATTTTATTATAATCTACGGTTCAATCTTCCGTATCAGGTTAAAGTGGTATAACCATATGTGGACTTTCTTAAGTAGTTCTTCACAAATGCAGTCCACTTATTTGCAGCTACTGCAACTTTTCTCACGTCATTACTATGAAAATGTTCAAATTCAGTGACATATTTAGTAAAAATTTCTTGTTTGGAGGTTATTTATTAATTAGAACTTTGAAAATTAGAGTATAAGAAATTCTTGTGCGTATATTACCTAGAATTAAAAAAAAAAAAAATTCAAAAAAAAACAAATGTTCATAATTATAGTAGATTAATAAAAAAATAATGACTCCCTAATTTTCACTAATTAAAAATTAATTTCATATAATATTTCACAGTAAATAATATTATAAAAGTGAAAACAGATATTATTTTTCATTATGTGAAAGGAAAACAAGTTCCAACTTTTACCATTTAGAAACGGCAAACATCTTTCGACAAAATTTATTTGGCCATACAATACGTCAAAACTCAATATATAATAAATTCTAGGATTTTCTCTCTTATTATTGTTCACAGCATCATGTACGTCCTAAAGTAACTCTCTATTCTCTTTAACATTTCCTGAGGAAGGACACCAAAGGTGTCTGAACCGTCGAAAAAACTTTCAAAGATAAAAAGTTTTTTCTTTGGCCCCTCCCAACTAATATTTTGCTTGTTTGATTAACAACAGCCAAACATAAAGTATTGTTTATATTGATATTATACCTTACGTTTTGTTAAAGTCAATTAATCCACTAAATTAAACATTAATGAAGTGCTTTATGCATAAAATAATCATATCAAAGTTATTCAGTTTAAGTATCCCAAGATCAATGTCGGAGCAACCTATGAACGACAAAGCTAATGCAATTTTTAAGGTACCCTCACTGAATTTTCAACTGTCTCGATTCTGGCGGTTTAATCCTCGGGTAGTTACATTTTCGGTAATCATTAATTTTGGAGTCTAATAAGATAGCGCTATTCTAGTGAATAAGGACTTTAGAGCTCTTAAACTGCTAAAATCAACAGCCAAATCATTAAACTAAATTGAAGGCAAGCCTTTTATAAAACTAACAATCACACATATTTGTTATTGTATATTAAATTCCAGTTTTTATTGATATCATTACTCAGATTTTGTAATTAAAACGCTTAAAAATTATATCTTATTATTTTTGAAGTTCACATAACTTTCTTTCTTTTTTACTTTCTCTTACTCCTAGTTTTTTTTTGGGAAGAGAGAGGATTCGTGCACTGCGTCCAACTAATGGATAAATTAGGAGTCTCTATTATCTTCATCAATGCCGAAGCTGCTGCTGGTTGTCACTGGATATATGTTTGTGTAGCAGCTTGTTTGTATGTAGGGCAGCTTCCAGTATTCATTCTTACGTCGATTTGAATAGATTGTCGGCTCGCTCTGGATTATCGGATTATGGTTCCCTCAAAACATTGATTAGGGGCTCCAAATATGGAAGTTGTTAGATCTTTACGGACTTCTCTTAAGCAACTGTTGGATATATGATATAGGACACGAAGCTTTACGACTTTAACAGTAATGGAAAATGGTGTCAGGAACTTTAGTCGGAATAGGATTTCTAGCGAAGTGTTTTCCTTAAATCTAGTTTGTCGAACAGTTGTGAATCTTATGTGCATCATATTTCTGTTATAGACTCGTCTCGTTCTTGTTATTGATGTTTTGGATCGAGAGGGGCTTCATAAGTCTATCTTCATACATAAATAGTAGCAATATTTACTGAAGTATTGGTCATATTAGGTTCATTCTTGGTCTACCTAAGAAATTAATAATAATAATAATTACTATACTAAAAAGGAAATAATGTTCTGATATCGTTTAAATTTACGAGCCCTTATGTCAATAAGTCTGAATTCGCTTGATCCGAAATGCCCAGGATTTATTATTTTCCCAAGAATGTAGTTGTAATTTTTATTTTTATCAATTTTTTTTTTTTTTTACTAAAAAATACTTTCTTTTTTCAGAAACAAGAAGGATATGCCCCATCTGGTGTACCTCAATCAGAATACGGAGCACCATCTACTGATAGTTTCCCTTCAGCAGGCCCGTCAGCTCCATCATCTTCGTATGGAGCACCTTCTGGCGGTAATGGTCCTTATTAAAACAGTGGCTACCTTATGCTACCAGCTAAAGGATCCCCTTTTTTTTGTATAAATCCCATCGAGACAAAGACCTAGGCACTACTCTCACGGACTAAAATATTGAGACCTCAAAACGTTTGTGTTGCGCGCGATCGAATTTTACTTTTCCTTATTCCTAGTATTTAATAATTTGTACCTTATAATTTTTGTAAAGAGTGTGATGTATTATATACGCCTTGCCATTCTATTTTCTACATAAAGAAGCTTTTTTTTTTATAAAAAATAAAAAAAGTTGATAAAAAAATGCAGTTTTTAATCATTTTAATAATTTATTAAGATTCCAATCAAATTCTTTATCCATGCTTAAACTGTTGTTATAAATATAACATTCTAGATAAGTTTTCAAACAGCTTTGAATAGTTGTTCATTCTTTACATAATTACAAAGATCAATATCCTCAAAAAAGCTATTGGGAAGATAATTAAGCAAGACTTCTAGGTATCTAAAATATTTATAAAACTACCTTTTGGTTTGATATTTATTGTGCAAATCTTGTTCATCTAATTTTGATTGAACGCTTGCATTATAGTGTATGTTCTCGAATTTTGTATTTATTATAACTAACTTCTGATCGAGAGATACCAAAGGGATGTTCCAAACTAACAAAAAACAAGAACCTTAGGCACTTGTCAAAATAATCCACTAATAGTCCCATAACAGTGTTAATAGGTGTGATAATAGAAACAGCAATAATGAATGTGATATAGATAAAAATGATTTAAGCTCTACTGACTGTTAAAGCAAATGTTATTTTCTCCATCATAGGATCTCGATAGCAAGAATTTGTATGGCAGTTTCAAGTCCAGCCTGAAAAGCGCTGTTATGCTGAGATATAATATCTATATATGCTTGATTGTAACCAATGAATATCAGCCACCCTACGTTTCGGTTCTGGAGCGAAACTGGATGATACTGCCAGTAATCAGTTAAGAAATCTATCCTAACCGAGTCACGCAAGCTCCGAGAAGGCTTGTCATAAAATGAAGGCAGACAATTCAGTATTCAAGAAATCAAAAAGCAGACTATTTCGCCAAAGAAAGCAGCCGATTCTATACATCCCTTGGTAATATCCTACAGATGCCAACAGAATGACAAAAGAGTGCTGTAATAGATTCCTAAATAGATGCATCAATGTCCACTGTAGGAAACAATGACAGAGACTTTTTAACTATTCATTGAAGAAGCATGCCTCTATGGGTCAGTTTAACATACAAATATGACATCAGGGTTGTCCCTTCACCAATAAGCCCGCAATTGGGTATAGGGCGGTGGATGCACGCTATTTAGTGTTTCCTGCTTTAGATGATCTTCGCTTTCCGAATAAATAGTCTAGCCTAGTCTAGTAGTTTACAAAATGCAGTTAAATCACTTAAAATCATTTTGATAAATGACACAGGTTTGTATGGCTCACTGAAAGAGTATAAATATGTTTTTTTATATTTTAATCACTTATCAACTTACATTGGATGATATTTAATGTAAAGAATAATGTTGGTAACTTTTTTTTTTTTTATCAATTACTGCCTTAATTAAAGTCATTTTACAATTTTCAAGTCCAATTTTCCTCTCTTACTTTCCCCAAATATGCTGGCATGCTTACTTTTTTTTTGCATACATATATACTAAAACATTAACTGTGTGAAATAATGAGTTATGTGAAACAATTATTTCAAGAATATAATTAATTTCCTACAAACTTTTGCGGAACCTAAACTGAGACATTAATTATTGTATTAGCAACACTATGGTTTATTATTAATAACACATTCTAACTTTACTGGATCGAAAGTTGTCTTTAGATTTGCAGTATTTGGACATTCACGTCTTGTCTGAATATAATTTGTGCCTACACCTAAGGTACATTCTATAAAATATTTCTTATCATCCGGATCTGGCAACAAACCTTCCTTGGTACAATACGGACGACACAGATTTTTTTCTGTATTATATGCTTGATCTTTGTCACACTTTACCAGGATACCAGTGCTTTTCCCTGCTACACAGAAGAAGGCGTATCTATTATTTGATGGATATAATGCATACTGGCCATTTTTTCCATTGCAGTTCACCTAAAATAAAAAAAAATCAAAGAAACATATAAAAAGGAAAGAAAATTATTTTTCTGGAAATGAATAGATAATTATTTTTTCAGACTATATAGCGAAAGATGCAAAAGTAATTGCCGTTTTTTACTATAAACTTCAAATTTATTGATATCTTACCTTAAAATCTAATTTTTATCGGGAAAAGTCACTGGATTTTAAGCAATATCCTAGCCAATGGGAAACCAGTTTATTTATTGCATTGGCACAGACTTCTGTAAACCATGAAATCTTTGAATGGGTTTTTAGCAACTACTTCGTTGTTGAAGATCTGTCTTTGCAAAAACAGTTAAGATCCAGGAACAATTTAGTTTGGAGAGTGGCATTTAAATAAAATGCATGAGGCTGGTTTCATATCCAGTATTTAAAAAGTATATCTAATGCCATGCAATAAACAAATGTTTGATGATATTTTTGAAAGTTGGTGCAGGCTGGCACCTGGCAATACTCTTTGCTTTGTTATCTTTTCAGGATACAGGTAACTATATATAAACTGCTAAATTGTATCCTTCGTCTCAAGTTTGAAATTTTTGAACTGCTTTATTTACCATTCCCCCTCCTAATAACAGTTTGGTCAACATTTACTTTCTTCGACTACACGTTCAATCCGAATCTTAACTGAATGTATTTACTTTTCTTCATTTAGTTAAGTTGGATTTCATAAGATACTAAAAATTAAAAATTGATTTACCACCATGTTGGTGCTGGATAATGTCCACCACGTTGGCGCTTTACTAAAAACAGAATAATAAAAACAGCAATTACTTTTTTTTGCACCAATGTGTTAAATTAATTTAAAGTTGCATCAATATCTGTAATGCTATAAC
Source organism: Triatoma infestans (assembly GCA_011037195.1). Classification (NCBI taxonomy): domain Eukaryota; kingdom Metazoa; phylum Arthropoda; class Insecta; order Hemiptera; family Reduviidae; genus Triatoma; species Triatoma infestans. Next base: position 12,915 of record JAAEAF010002605.1, on the reverse strand, counting down.
AGCAGAGGGATATTAAATTTATTTTAGAACAATATTTATGGAGAATTGGATATTATTTAGGATTGCAAGATTGTAACAGCAGTGTTAAAGAGTTAACCTCCTCCAGTAAAGTTACCTCCTCTACTGTTACCGAATATGTAGGTACTTACTGATATTAAAACAGAATTTACAACTTACCGTCGAGCATGGATCATGAACTGATTGCCTGACACACGAATGAGTATAGGTGCTGTAAACAGCATTATCTTTACAATTATAATCAGCGGCTGTTTTATCCACACATATATGGTATATCCTACAATTGTTTGGATCTGGATAATGTCCATCAGTTTGTGGACAAGTAAAGCTGCTAATCGTTCCACCACTACACTCTGAAGATGGTTTTGTTGCACATGAACGATCATTACAATGAGGTGTTGAACCAGAGCATGGTATTACAGTTGGTGGTTTACCAATTGCTATGCACAATCCAATATGAGTACAGTTGGTACATTTAGCTTCCACAGCTGTGCATAATTCAGCCTGTTGTACTTGTTTGGCTACTAACGACTGGAACTGAAGTGGGAAAACATTGTCCGCACCGAAAACCTGGGGATCAATTTTATTCATTAACGCCTCAGAACATTGATCAAATTAGGTAAAAATTTAATATTTTAGTTGATTTAGTAAGATTTTTCGTTTCGAAATTTCAAATTTTATTTATGCGATTGGTATGCATGTTTTGGGAACCTGAAAAAACTAAATTATTAGAAAGTGATTATTAGAAATTGGTTAGCTTCTGTAAAGAGGCACACTAAAAGAAAAAAAAAAAAAATCTCACACCACTTTTTCATACTCCAATTTTTACAGTTCTTAGTGACAAATTTTCTTCAAACTTATAATTCTTACTAGATGTATAATTGTCTTCAATATTATATCAAATGGAGAATCTATAAACCACTTTTTTTGTGCAAGGCTTTACCTTACCACTCACCAAAAAACTCCCGCAAATGAACTTTCTCGGAAAGAAGTTATAAACAAACAATGACAGGTCCTGTATTATAGTTACAAACTTAATGAAATCCATCATTGTTTTTATACAGAAAATTGATGAAACTGTTTCAGTAAAAACGGACTTACTCTCAAACGATTTTTCTCAAACTCGAAATTTTGACGACATATTTACTTCTAATTTAAATAATGTAATTGTAAAATAAACTAAAATAGTACTTTAGTTGAAAATATTACCCTGATTCCCCCCACAAAAGTCCTTCTTAAGTGATTTTTTTTCCTAGAGAATTCTTTCAAATAAAAGTTTTAGCTGATACTGTGTAGTTAAAATATGAATTATGATGTTTGAAGAAAATCGTTGGAGCCCTTTTTCAAGAAAATTGCAAAAAAAATGCAAAATCTTTTCAGTAAAGTTAGTATTCCGGTTGAGGAATTTTTACAGATTACTTCTTGTCGTAAGTAAATAAATTGAGAATAAAAAAAATCTGGTGTGAAACATTCACCAAACTTTCTCGTATTCCAGTTCTCAAAATGATAATTGACAAACTTTATAGTTAGTGTACCAAATTTAATGAAATTCGTCGAAAATTGAAAAAACTGTTCAGTATAAGCGCACTTTCTGTTTACGAATTTTCTTGAAATTCAGAATTTTGGCAATCTATTTATTTCTAATTGATTTTGTTTGGACGATAGAATTGTATTATCAACTATTATAGCACTTTAGAAAAAAAACATAACCCCTCCCCTCCCTTTAAAGTGCCCTTAAATGAATTTTGCCAGAGATTTAAATAAAAGTTGTAGAACTTTGTATGTGTAGTTTATATACGAAGTTTCAAGAGAATCGCGGAGCCATTTTTGAGAAAATCGCGAAAAAGTGAAAAAAATAATTTTAGTAAAGTGGTAATGTAAACGCACTTCCGGTCATCCGATTTTTTTCAAACTCGGAATTTCAAGAACATATTTAATTCTAATTAACATTATTTAGATTACAGAATTGTTTAATAAACTGAAATAGCACTTTAGAAGAAGCCGTAACCCCATCCCTCCCCCCAAAAGTACCTTTAAATGAATTTTTCCGATGAAATTTTAAATAAAAGTTGTAGCTCTTTGTAGTGTAGTTGATGTATTAAGTTTCAAGAAAATCGTTGGAGCCATTTTTGAGAAAATCGCAAAAAAGTAAAAAAAAAACAATTGTAAAGTGGTAGTTCCGGTTGAGGAATTTTGACAATGCAACTTTGACAAGACCTAAACGGAATATCAAGTTTGAACTTCCTACGACTTTTCATTTTTAGGCTATGCTGTTCACATACATACACACTTTTTTGGACTCAGGGGACCTCAAAACAGATATTTCCGGTGAAAACTCGATATCGAAAATTTGACATGATTTCAATACTTCCTCTTGCTAGGAGTTAGAGAAAGTAAAAAAGTGGCGAAAGTACATTGGTGTATTTCAAAAGAAGCCCTAGGAGTGATTTATCGATTCTTCTAATATGCAGTTCTACCGCGTGGAAGAAAGCTCTTTCAAGACAATATGGTTGAGGAAAAATTGCTCAAAGTTCAGGGAGTGCCATCTGAATTATCCAAGTTTATTTCATATCTATAAGTGTATTTCATATCTGCTGCTGCCTTATTGTTCGGAGTAAGACCGATAGAATTGGAAGACTTTTCAAAACGATATGAAATAGAGAAAGGATATTATACAATATAAGAATATATCCAAAAATCAAGGCCATTTAGGTATAATCGCGAATGAGAAAGCCACCCGTTTAATATAGGAAGCGTCTATTGATGAAATTTAGATGTAGTAGATACCAGCATTTACTTGTCTTCTTTAAAAAGAAAGGAGTAGAAGGGTTGTTAGAATGGAACAGATTCAAAAACAAGGAAAGGCACTGACAAAGAGGTTTTTTTCCGGGATGTTAAATGGAGATTGAAAGTTACTTTTAGGGACAGCTTTAAACAAACTCTAATATTATCAGAACATGATCATATCAGACACAAGAGATTTCACGTTATTCAGGAATAGGCTTTGTCTTTGCGAACTATATTATCGAGCAATCATTGGACCATTTGCTATATTCTTGTAAATTCCTTGACTCACAACGGGTCTGGCTTATAAAGAAAATATCATTTCTTAGCATGGTTTGGCCAGTTGTTCACATGGACTTACTTTCAAAGGATTTGTTTTCAGAATTTATAAAATTTATTGAAAAACTTGACTTTGACAAAATGTATATTTTAAAAAAACAAAAAATTGTATTTCTTATCTTCATTATAACACTATTAAGAACTGTTTCATATAATTTCGGTTATGTAATATTAAAAGTTTTTTGTGCTTAATAATAACATGGGTATATGTTAACGTATATGTAAGTGAAAAAGCAAACAAGTTGATATATTACTTACAGAGCTTGTGAAAATAATTTCTCCTTTAATAGGGATGCTATTGCAAGAAAAGAAAAGTAAAAAATACACAGCTTATTTTCTACAAACCACCTTTTCTGATTTAGGCGTTTCAAAAAAGTGTATTTCTGGTAAAAATTATATAGAAAATTTAAAACAATTGCAATAGTTCCTTTTATAAGAGTGAGAGAAGTTAAGTATAAATCATCATAAGCTGAAATTTTAGATATTCTGCAAAGGTTTATGTAAACATTAAAATGCAACACCAAAAAATTGTTAAAAGTAATTCTAATGTTTTCTAATAAGCTTGGTTTATTTTCAACTTTAATATTTGTTTCGAGAAAGTTTATTTTGAGTGATACATTGGATATTGTCAATGATGTTGTTGCTATTTCAGTAATTACGTTGTTTCCTATACATATAGCTTTAAATCCAACCAATTTTGTTACAAGGTTCCCAAGTTTACAGAGAATTTACCGATTTGAAATTTGAGAATTAGTGGAAGAGAAAGTTACGTTTGAAACACCCGAGAAACATGAGAAAGTGTTTAATACACACGAATTTTTATTTTTGTTTTTTTTTTAGACATAAATTAATAATGGACACTAATATTAGCAAAACTAAGCATAAAAATTAAACAATAGATTGATAATAATAAAAAATAGATATCTTACAGATAATATTAGCCCAGCAAAGAACACCAACTCTTTCATCTTTAATAAATTTCAAGTTTCTTAACTTACACTTTTATAAAATAAAATTATGTTGACTAACAGAAAACAATATCGCAGATAAGATAGTAGTAATAACAAGAATGTAGGTAGTAAATATTGTTAAAAGTGTGGTTAGTTAAGTAAATATGTTCACGCCATGAAAACAAACCCAATACAATTAACAGTTAGTGATTATTATGTAACTTAAGTAAATGCGAGTCATTTTACAGATCAATTATTTCTAAAGATTTGATTTTTTTACTTTCTCTTGCTGCTATAAGAGAAAGTCCCCTGAATTTGAAAAAAGTGATTTATAGAAATCGATCTGTCTGTGCGTGATCAGCATAACTCAAAAACGGGAAAATCGCAGAAAGTCCAAACTTGTTATGTAATTTAAGTGCTAGCATGGATGGGGTCCTGGGCAATAAGGTATTGATCAATATAGGGAAAACCACTACTGAATAAATTTGTCCGTTTTTTTTTTTGCAATTTTCTCAAAAATGGCTCCAACGATTTTCTTTAAACTTGGAATTATTAACTACAAATATAAATAGTTACAACTTTTATTTGAAACTGTCATTTTTTCCTGGAAAATTAATTTCGGTGGATTTTAAGGACGCGGTAATGTTTATGGGGTTATGTTTTCGTCTAGAGTTTATTATATCATTCTGTTATCTACCTACCTACCTACCCATTGGCGCTACGGTCCTTCAAGGACCTGGGCCTCTCCACTACTCTTCGCCATTCTTCTTTCTCTAGGGCAAGTCTTCTCCATCTCCTCACACCGAGTCTTCGGAGGACTTCCTCCAAATCGTCAAGCCATCTTTTACGTGGGCATCCTTTACTTCTATGTCCTCCAAGCTTAACTTTCAGTAATTTTTTGGGAATTCTCTCAGCTGACATCCTCTCCACATGTCCCAGCCAATTCAACTAATTCCTTCTTACGAAAGAGACCAGATCCGGCTCGCTGTACATCTGTCGAAGTTCGGCATTCTTTCTAATCCTCCAGTGCCCACCCTCACAGACAGGTCCATATATTCTCCTGAGTACTTTCCTTTCCCATATATTCAAAATCTTTTCGTTTTCTTTGGTAAGTACCCAAGTTTCACAGCCATAGGTAACAATAGGCGTAATTACTGTTTTATATACAAGAACCTTCGCTCTGTGTGTCAAGCCTCTGAACTTTAATGGCTTCTGGAGTGCAAAATAACCTTTATTACCGGCCGTTACTCTTCCTTTAATTTCCTCCAGCCCTTCATTTTTCTCGGTAACGAGTGCTCCCAAACATTTAAATTGACTTACATCCCGGAAGACATGCCTTCGAAAAGAGAAATCTTCACTGGCACTATTGGAATTTCTCGAGGTTCTCATGTACACCGTTTTGTCGTCATTGATCTGCAAACCCATCTTTGTTGCGGCATCTTCAAATTCCTCAAAAGCTCCCGCAAGCGCTGCTTTTGTTCTAGCCGTTATCACAACATCATCAGCGTAGGCTAGATGTTGTGTCATTCTGTTGAGAAGTACCGTTCGGATTAGTCCGAATGGGCCGTATTGAATGTTCAAGCGCTAGATTAAAGAGAGTTGAGGATACAGGGTCACCTTGTCTCAAGCCGCTTTTTACCGCAAACGTATCCGACAGCATATCTTGGATCTTAACTTTACAGCTACTTCCGGTGAGTGTCATCCGAGTTAACCTTACCAGCTTACTAGGAATCCCTAGTTTCAGCATAACTTTAATTAACTCTTCTCTGTTTACGCTGTCGTAGGTCTGCTTAAAATCTATGAAAAGATGGTGCAGATCAATATGGTGCATATTATACTCGTAAGATTGTTCCAGCATCTGTTGAACGGAGAAGATATGATCCGCAGTAGACCTACCTGGTCTAAAACCACACTGATACTCTCCTAGGATATTTTTCGGAGTAATTTTGCAGTTTTTTTTGTTAAGGAGTATCGCGAAAGCCTTGTAAGCCACACCTAAAAGTGATATGCCCCTATAAATTTCGCAGATGGCCTTATCTTCTTTTTTAAATACTGGACACATAGTAGCAACCATCCAATCGCTCGACATCTTTTCTGAGATCCATAATTGTAATATTAGGTCATATAGCTATTTGATTAGATCCTCACCACCATATTTCAGCATTTATGCATCTATGCCATCACAGTCAGGGCCTTTTGTTATTTTTAAGGGTAGCTATCACTTCTTCGAAATCTTCAAAATCTGGGGGTTCTACATCATCATCATCATCATCAATATCATTGTTTAAAGGTATTTCTGCCAATTCGTCACTTAACTCAGCAGTCCGTAATAATTCCCCACTTCTACCAGCATTTAACATGCTCTGGAAATATTGGCGCCAGATATCTATAACTTTTGATTAACATCGGTCAACAGGGAAATACACTACTGAATAAATTTTTCGGTTTCTTTTTTTTTTTTTGCAATTTTCTCGAAAATGACTTCAACGATTTTCTTTAAACTTGGAATTTTAACTACAAATATAAAGAGCCACAATTTTTGTTTGAAACTTTCATTTTTCCGGGGAAAATTAATTTCGGTGGGATTTTGAGTTCGGAGTGGGTTTTCCTCTAGAGTTTGTTACATTATTCTATTATCTACATAATATTACAGTGAAATGTGATGAATAAATTCCAAATTTGAAGAAAATTGAATCACTGGAAGTGCGACTCTACAGAATAAGTTTATCAGTTTCTCTTTTTTCTGATTTTCTCCTTAAACACCGAACTGGTTTTTAAACATCCAGTAAGAGTTTATAACTGTGAAGAAAATTTGTCATTTCTGTAATCTGCAGTAGAAGAAAGTCTTGTTTGTGTTTCATACAAGATTTTGGAATTTAGATTCTCCAGTTGATATAAAAACAATTGAAGATAAGCAAACATTTTTGTAAAAGTTATATGTTTGAAGAAAAGTTTTATTTATATCTGTGTAAACTGTACTAAGAAAAACGCGAATTTCATTTAAATGACCTTCAACGACAGCCAAGCCTGGCAGAGTAAATTCCCAATGCTCCTTAAAAGGAATATATTCGCAAAATTGTTTCGAATTAAAATATAGGCCTTCAAAAAAATTTTTGAAATTGTTTTCAAGAAAATCCAAAAAAAAACAAAAAACTCAGACTTATTCAGTAAACATCAGAGATATTTTCCGTGAAAGCAGTGTATCAACTAAATTTACTTTGTGCAAGTCTATGTTATCACATTCTTTTGACAAAAACATTCTGATGATAGACGAACGCCCGAAACCGGTCGTTGACCAAAAAAAAAGAAGCAGGCTATCACGGAAAATATCTCTGATGCTTTCCAGCTGTGCGGAACCAACCATAACAATTATTCAGTAAAGTTACACTTTCGATTTATTTCAGGTATTCTACCGATGGGTCCCAGAATGGAAGGAATGAATGGTGTTGCGGTCTATTTTGAAGCGGGAAACATCACTTGACATTATCTCTTGGTGAGTGGATCACTCACTGATTTCCAGCTGAGGTTTACACTACTCTTTGAGGAATTTTGACAGATAACTTACTGTTGGATTCCATGCTAATACCTAAACCGATTATCAAGTTTGAACTTTTTGCGATTTTTCGTTTTTGAGCTATGTTCACATACATACACACACCAAAAAAAAAATTTTCTAAAGACCACTTTTTTTTTTTGGTCTCAGGGGACCTTAAAACGTGTATTTCTGGTGAAAACTCGATATTGAAAATCTCATACGATTACAATACTTCCTCTTACTAAAGTTAGATTAATCCCAATCGCGTTGCTGGCGCGGGAGAAAAAAAGGATATATGAGAGGAGGGTGGAGGGCGCCGGGAGAGCCGTTGCGCGGGAAGAAAGGCGACGCACCCTTAGGATGTGGCAGGCGCTATGGGAGGGGGACTCGAGGGGCCGTTGGACGGCCCGACTCATTGGAGATGTGGAGAGGTGGGTCGGGAGGCCGCATGGGGAGGTGGACTTTTATGTCACTCAGCTCCTCAGCGGCCACGGATGCTTCGGGTCCTACCTCCACAGGATGAGGATCCGGGAATTGGGTGATTGCCTCTACGGATGCGGGGTAAGCGATGACGCCTGCCACACCTTCTTCGGGTGTGGGAGGTGGGAGAGAGATAGGGTTGCCTTGGAAGAAAGGGTGGGTCGGCTGACCCCCGACAATGTGGTCGGGGCAATGCTGACGAGCGAGGTGGCCTGGGGGCTGGTCGCGGCATTTGCCAGGGAGGTCCTCCGTCAGAAGAGGATCGACCTGGCTCGGAGCTAGGCCTATTTTTTAGAACAGGAGGAGCCCCTTAGCGGGCAAGTTTTAGGCCTAGCTCTGATGAAGTGCCGTGACCGGTGAATCCAGGCTAGTGCCCGGAGGAGGGAGGAGCTGACGCTTCCTAAAAAAAAAAAAAAAAAAAAAAAAAACTAACAGTTAAGAGAAAGTAATACAATACGAAAATCAATATTGCTTGAGAAAAATGGGGAAAAACTTAAGAATATTTAGAAAAAACTAGGCTCTGTTCTCTATCCGGTGTTAATTATTTTAAAAAAATTCTCATATTATGTATTAAATCAAATTTAATTTTTACAATAAATATGTAAACTTATCTAGCTTGGAATGAAAAGATCTTGGTGTGAAACTGATAAAAAATCCAACAGTTTTGTATAGCTTTCCTTAATAAGGGCGCTCTTGGGGTGCCTGTAATAAGGTACAGCAGAACAGTAGGTGTTTATCACAGTTTGTTTAGTCTCATTGTCACACCGACATGAAGGATGTTCATTCCTGATTTTTTATGAAGATTGAAGCGCCTCCTGCGCTGTTTCGCTTTTGACATTTTTGTTTACATAAGAGATATTTCAAATCATATAATTTTATTTAAAAATTTGACATAATCGAGCAAGTTTTCCTTTTTACAGCAGTATGACACATTTCTTTCATTACTACAAAATTGGTGGAAAGGAATTTTATACAAATGAAAATACAATTTCTTAGTCTTATTATTCAAAAGACAGTAACTTATTAAACTGTGGGGAGAAGATTATAAACAAATAACATGTAGTCATATTATTTCAGAGGTGTAAAGCAAAGGAGACCTACGCCCCCTTATCTGTTTAAGTTTCTAAAAGAAGTGTTTATAATGCTCGAATTAGAGAAATTATGGAATTCAAATCAACGGTATTTTCCATAACAATCTTAGATTTGTGGATGGTATAGTACTCATTGCCTCTACAACTGAATAGTTAGAAACAATGGGTTAAAACTAATTGCAAGTCAGAGGGAAAAATGGTAGGTCTTTAATATTAATCCTACAAAAGTAGTTTTATTCGTTATAATCGTTTTTGAGAAAAATTTCAAAACCCTTAAAAAAACAATCGCACTTCCAATTAACAGATTTTCTTCAATGTTTGAAATTCTAACAAAGCTTCTAATGTATATTATAATATTTTATAGCTGGCAGAACCTTACATTGTACTGGAAGTGGTATTTTGAAGAAAAATTTTAACGTTACTTACGATCTTACAGAATTTCCTCCCAAAACCAATTTTCCCCAGAAAATGTTACAAATAAAAGTGATAGTTAGTTATTCATAGGTTTTAGACAGTGGAAGAAGATTAAGGAAAATCGTTTGAACCGTTTTAGAGGTTATTTTCTTTCGGTTACTGGATAATTAGGGGGACCTCAAAATTGTATTTCCAGTGAACACTCAGTTTCGAAAATTTGAATTTGACACTGTCGTACTATATATAATAATTCCTTATATATATAGTAAGAGAGAGTGTGAGAGCAAGAAAGAAAAGAAAAATTTATTTTATTTATCAAAATTTATTATTCAGTTAAAAATATAAATATATTATATATTCATTTTATTTATATATTTTACTTTCCCAATTAAATTGCTTGTATGTTATGAATATTTGTGCAGGCCATTGTTTATAAATAGAAGGCTTTATTTATTTCTATTATTTCATTTATATATGCATCTTTAAACATTACTATTGCACCATTAATGACCCCAAGGAAAGGTTGGGTTTCCAGTTGTAGTTAAGATATCTGGATTCTCTTCGGTAGTAGAAGTTATAATGGTTGCTGGAGTAACTGTAGGAGTTGTTGGATTGGTGTGTGTAGTAAAAGGAGGGATTGTTGAAATAACCTCAGACGTAGTTGAGGTATAGGTGCCGTAACTGTAGTTTTTGGCGTTATTGGATTGGTATGAGTAGTAAATGGAGGCGTTGTTGTCATAACAGGAGTAATTGAAGTTACAGGTATTGTAAGTTCTGTTGTAGGAGTTGTTGGTTTCCCATGTGTAGTTAAGGGATTAACTGTTGACGTAACTTCATTTGTAGTTGAAATTATAGGTAAAGGTGTAAAACTAGGTGTTATAGTTGGTTGATCTTCAGTCGTAGATATAGTTGTTGGTTGAGGAGTTGTTGGTGCAACTTTGGGACAATTTTCTATTCCAATTTCCGTACATTGAGATAAATCTGGATTAAACCAAGAATTTTTGGGGCATATCCTTTTGTTGATATAATAGTTGTTTATTCCTGGCGCTTTAACACATTCATAAAACCCAGTACAATCTTCTGGATCAAATTTATTTCCTTCACTACCACCACAAGTAAGTATACATTTTTGCGCTTTATTATTAAACTCCCTACCAATTGGGCATTTCAATAACTTTTGTGGTGTATATTGGTAACATAAAGCATAAATACTTGGATCGCCCATGTAAGCTACGTAGTGTAAATTATGTCCAATACAAAGGATTTTGAAGCATTTGTTGCCAAAATGCTGTTTTACACATGATCTAGTAATCGGACTATAAACTGAAAATATGCCATTTTTACATATGTATGTTCGTTTTAAACCATTCAAACAGATGTTATATTGTCGGCATGAGGTCATTGATGGAAAATAGCCATCCTCTGGACACTCAGGATCCTGCAGCACTACAGCTTGAAGCTAAAACAATCAATATTAACATTAATATAATTTTAATATGTATAGAGCAATATGGACTAACCTTTTTTCTCCGTAACGCTAATATAAAACTAAAAAAAAAATGTTTCGAGTATTTCAAGGAGCGAGCTACAAACATAAATCCCTTTTCTTAAAAGGAAACGTTGGGTTTTGACACCAGACAAACTTATTCAAGCACTTTTTAACATTCTCTTACTTCTTAAGAGGGAGTATTGCATTCGCGCGAAATTTTCGAAATTGAGTTTCAGTTGAGTGTTAGTGGATCTGGCTCGAAGATTACAAGCAAAATCCATCAACCAAAACGGCAACTTTACTGAATTTTTCGTTTCGTGATTCGAAGATTTTATTTAAATTTCATATACTATCTACACACATAAATACTAATCACTTTTATTTAAATACATTTTCTCAGGAAAATTGATTTTTCCTGGGGGGAAAAGTAGCGTTTGCTTTCCGCTAAAGTATCAGTTCGGTATAATACATGGTTTTTACCACCTACATAATAATACCTATTATGAGATCTGATATTTTATCCATCGTAGCATACATGTTCCTTTTATTCCTGACCGGTTTCGGATTTTCATCCATCGTCAGAGCAAATTCACCAATTTCGTGTAGAGAGTTTACTTTAATGCAATGCTACCTGTTAACACTCACACTTGTTAGTTTTCCAACAAATAATGAGCACCACCTATATTTATTTATGTTAAGGGAAATACGTATAATTTGAAATTAAAGAATATTTGTCATTTTGTATATAATAATTGTATTAAAAGGAGTAAGAGAAAGTCGTGTGAGTGTTTCACAGCAGGTATTTTTTTTTTCAATTTTATTGAAAGAAGATATTGTTTAAGATTGTTTATATTTGGCACATTTATTCACTTTTACTTGAAATATTTTATGAGAATTTGAGTTCCGCTGTTATGCCACATTAGTATATTATATTAAAGTGAATTAAACATAAAGAATAACTTCAGAATTATAACAAGAATTGCAATAACTCGACTGAATATTAGATTAGTTTGTTATAAGTGCTCGCATTATTTACTCAAAAAGATCGTCACCAACTAATAGCTAATAGTTTTAAACTATTAATAGTTTAATAGTTTTAGCAAATTACACTTACCTTAGACAGTAATATGAAGGCAGATAATAATGCTATAGATAAGTCCATCATCGTAATTACACTTGCCAGCTGCCAGATAGTCTACTAAATGAAACTTGTAACCTATTTAATATATTTTTTTTAAATATGTGTTGTTTAATGTTTGCAAATTATAAATTGTCTTTATTTTGCATAATGAGAGCATAACATGATAAGAGATAACAAAGAATAGAAATATGATATATGCAAAATTGTTTCTATTTATAGATGAAATACTAAATTTGCTTCTTTGTAGTTTATCATTATCTTTTTTATTAATAATGATATTATTTACCTATAATTGGGAAAATAAATTTCAGCATTGTTTAATAACTAATCATTTATTAGTTAGTACTTATTTTGAATCTCATGGATTCCTCTCAATTCCTGACTTCAAATCAATGCATCCAATTAGTTGGATGCCATGATACTGTTTCATAATTTCGAAAAAAGGTCTCAAAAAAGTGGATTTGGAATCCTAGTTACTGAAACTACCATTTTTTGATTAATTGAATTGTAAATATTTTAAGAAAAAGTATTATGATTGTATCTGAGTTTGAGTTCTTGTGAGCATGAAAAAAAGTTTTGTTTTTTTAATCAAAATATATCAAATAAAAAGGAAAATCGACAAGTTTATTGAAAATTTTTTTCTCAAGAAACTGCTCGAACGTCAGGTGGTAAGG